>JZKD02S0723066.1:105319-119426 GCA_000966675.3 Picea glauca
CCATCTTCATCTATGCATTCTCATCAAGGACAATACATATTACATTACATCAATCATCAATCAATCAATCCTTTGACATCAATCAATCACTTGACATCAATCAATCAAACCATTGATATCAATGACAACATGATCCAACAGTTCAATCCTTGCATTTTCATTTCTTTATATTGAAAATACAAAAAATAGACATTTTTCATTATGGAATTTGATCTTTTGGGTTCTTATCATTAATCTTAATACATGTATGGAAATAATGCATCTTATTTGAAATTGTAGAATTAAATTGAGAATTGCATTTTGAAAAGCTTATCATTTGTTGAGAATTGAAGTTAGGACTTTGCATTATATTCATATTCATTTCTTTTACTTGCTGAGTCATAACACCATCAGTTTCATGACCACATCTTTTGAGTAAACAAAGCCACTAAAAGTAACGCTGATAAATTTAAAATTGATTAGAAACAATTTTATTTTTTAAGGTACACAAACTAGCTTAAGATTTAGAGACTTGGAACAGGATTTTGTGAGTAAACTTATCCAAGGCTATTAAAATCAACATATGTGTCTAACTAAGGTAGTGGTGAAATCCATTGTATAATTGGTGATGTCAGGAGGCTCCCCTCACACTAGATTTAAGCATGAGGTCACGTGAAGTTGGTTGCAGAGATATTCCTCCAATACCTTCTTAGCGTCAGAGATATTTATGGGGATTTATTCGTATATGGGGGTCTTGATAGTACCTTTACCTCTGTGAGAGGTGGTGCTTTCGAGATTTCAGTATTTGTTACCTTTCCCATATGGTGGACCTGACTTACAACTGTTTGCTTGTGCATTGGTTATATCATGGTGGCTTTAGTTTCTTGACATAGGTAGCCACATAGGTTACTTGCAGGAGTTATTCTGTGAGTACCCTGAGTCAGATAAGGGTCAGACAACACACAACCTTTATGGAGGATTACCTCTTCGGGGGATCTGACCGACTGTGTTGTTAAGCCCATGAGGTCCCTTATAACTGGTTTTGATACCTCCAATCTTTTGAAGGGAGTCTCAGGCCCCTCTTGGCCAAGGCATACCTACTTTAGGGAGGGAGGGCCCTTTTAGCCACTTTGTCCTGTTTGTGTGCATATTGGCCTTTTTGTTTATTTTGGTGTGCTCTTTGATTGTTAGTTGGCCTTAGGATTTGTTTTTATATCTCAAGTCTTTAGTCATCGTGGAGCGAGACAAACTTATTCACAGGTCTCGCCATTTGTTGAAGTTACCACCACATCTTGAGTCTTTGCCTTCTAAAAGGTGTAAAGTTATCAAACGTGGTACACACACCTCCACCTACCAGACTTGTGATCATACAAGTATGAGTACCGAGTCAGGCCAGAAAGATATTTAGAGTCCTTTGACTTCCATATCTATCATGGTTAATGGAACTCCTTCTATGCCTTCGACCACTATGGTTGTAGTGCCGGAGGTTCCCATTATCACTCTTGTATAGCCTGTAGTTAATAATCAACCCATAGTAATGAACCCTTTTGGGTCTCTTTTTAGTTTTTCATGCTACAATACTCAGTCTATCCCTTTCTCTTATGGTATGTCAAATTTCACATCACAATTTTCATCCTCCATTCCAACATCTAATCTGAATCCTAGTATTGGACTTGGGGGCATGGATCCTCCACATATTCCACTCGTGTTTGGCGGTGCATATATTCCCAAAACAAATCCTACTGTTGGAAGCCAACCTCCTTTTCACCCAGGGTCTAATCCTAGTCTTAATGTTCTTGGATGGAATAATCAACCAGGCGAACAAGCTGCTACTTATGTTCCGTCCTTTACACCTAACTCCTCCACACCAATTTTGACCAACACATTTGGCATGACGAATCCACCTCTATCCTCCAGATTTCAACCCGGAGGAGGTCAATTTCATACTTTGGGAAACCCCCAACCTGGAGCTACTCCGGCTGGGGGAAATATTTACAACCCTCATCATAACATTCCTACTATAATGGTTCCCAACCAACCCCTTATGAATCATTTTTGAGGGAGGTTTTATATTCGTAGACAAGGCCATGGTGCATACCAAAACCCTGGATGGGATGCGATTCCCCAAAATCAATATTTCCTAGGAGCTTGGGGCCAGATGCAACAACCCCAACTTCCCTTTCTGGCCACTCTTAATTTGCTAGACTTGCCAAGATTAATGAATGACCTAGTGTGTCATGACCCGACATGGCCCCCCGTCCCCACCAAGATTCCTTCAGATATTCCAAAATTCGAAGGAAATAATGGTGAAGATCCTAGTGATCACGTCACTACTTTTCATATTTGGTGATATTCCAATTCCCTTAATGACAATTTTATTTGTTTAATATTGTTTCAACGCACCCTCATGGGGGTTGCAGCGAAATGGTACATAGAGCTACTAGGGGGAACATACATGAATTTTAATCAGATGGTTTTAGTTTTCCTCAACCACTTCCAATTGCCAGTTCATTACGATGCCGACATAGAACTTCTGTCAGACCTCCACCAGGACAAAGCCACCCATATCTTGGATCACATCTGAGAATGGTGTAGAAAAAAGAGGTTGATCAAGGCCTACATTCCTCATGAGTTCATGTTGGAATGGTTTCTTAAATCTTTACTACCTATTATTTCAAATTTTTTTTCTACATCCAGGGTAACATCTGAAGAGGAGACGATGTTTAAATCCCAATAGTTAGATCTCATATATTCTTAGTATGGGATGTTATACAAAATTCTTCCTGAAGCACCGAGGTCGAACTACGACCATAGAAAAAATCCCGGGCCTCATGCCGATGGCATTATAGGCTCTGCAAATGTTAAATCTACAGACTTGGTGACAAGCCAGTTGAAAGAGTTGTCTCTAAGCCAGTCTGTGTCCTCCACTCCCACTCAGTCGGTGGATGTGCATTCTGTACAGTCGTCAACCAACCCGAATGGTAACCAACAACCAAGAGAGAAGAAAAGGAAAGGACATGGTAAAAATTGTAAGGGTGGGAGGAATAATAATAATAATAATAAATCCAAGGGCAATGCTAACAATGATAAATCAAACAATAATGTTGGTGAGGGAAAGAAAGAAAGAAAAAAGGTGAAGTTTACTTGCAATATTTGTACTAATGATGACCTTACCCACTTGTGCCCCAAACTAGAGGAAGTTGCGAGGCTCTTATCTCCCCCACCCTCTATGTTGACTAATCCTTTTCTACATAATCAACACATGGCCTCGAGCTCCTCTAATGATGGAAATGCAACGAGTGGGAATCAAAACCCACTGACGCATGAAGGTGACCATCTATGCATAAATATGGTCAAGTCTCATATTAATGTAGTCACTCGGTCTCATGATTGCAATTCTTCATAGGCTGTTCGAGGTCTAGAGTCTTCCCCTCCTCCGGAGACTCCTTTACAGATCGAAAAGCCAGAGCCTCTGCCTCATATTTTGAAAGGAGTACTCAAACTCTCTACCCACAACCCTAATGTTAGAGCTACCCAAAACTACTCTATTGTCAATGATCTGGGTCAAACCCCTTGCGTGATGTCAACTTTAGAGGTACTCTAGACATTTCCTTCACAGAGGAATGCCTTGTTACCTACGTGAGGAGATCTAGACCCATGTGGCTCTAAGGTTATCAAGTTTGACATTACGGATGTGAAGCCTCGCTTGCTTTACCATGTGGCCTTTCAAATACATGTGGATTAATCAAAGTATACCATCAAACATACTGTTATTGATGAAGGAGTTACAACGTGCGTGATGTCCCCAACTTGTTGGAAATCCATTGGCTCTCCAACCCTCTCTGAATCTCCGACTATGCTGACCACATTTGATGGTAGTTATTTTCGTCCCCACAATATTCTTCCTACCTTTCCAATCCAATTAGGTGGAAAGACAGTGGAGGTGGATGTCTAGGTGGTTGATGCGCCCCTTGATTATAACTTATTACTAGGGTGTAACTCGACTTATGTTATGACTACAGTCGTTTTGTCCATTTTCCGTATTTTATGTTTTCCTCAGGAAGGGAAAATCATGATGATTGATTAGTTGTCCTTTGCGCATGCTAGCTCCAATGCCTCAGTTGGACCTTTCATCCCCGTGATCAACAATTCTTAGCCGAGAACTGAGGATATTGGTCTCATAATTTATTCCTCCCTTATGGACACCTTTGATTTCGTGGCACCAGTTCATCATATTTATGCCATGTCCAGTAGGTATGCTTCGTCAATGAGGTCCATTCCTTTTCACACTTCATATTTTAACGATCCTTGAACCCTACCTTCCCCAACCTTGTCTTGTGAAGGTTAGTCACATATTGGAATGGAAATGCCACTGTCGGTGGTAGAGATAGTGTATCAGGATGTTCTTGACTCTACTATCGACCCAGATCCTGTCTCCTCGCAGACTGACAAGGATGATCTTGTTCTCTAGCCCATATGGGCCACTTCATCATCTTGTTCACATGATTGCCTTGATGATACTTTACCTTTGGATGAAGCAATCTTAGAGGCCATGAATGGTTTTGATAGGCTATGGGATGATATGAATCATTGATCTTACTTCCTCCCAGAGCTTGTTAGGATTGAACAAGATGATTTTAGATCTACCTTGAGTGATATAGTCGGTCACACCTTAGTTCCACTAGATATGCATGACATTTATGCCGAAAGGAACACAGAAAATATCTCTCCTACCATCATGATCGACATCTCTCGTATTCTTGGTAAAATTGAAAATGTATATATCGACGTGAATTGTTCACCTGAATAAATTCAGTCATTCACTTGGGCGCCAAGAATCGACCTTTCTCCTAGACTTCTAGTTAAGCTCTTACCCGACACTTCCTATATTGAAGAATGCCTCATACACCTAGAGAGCCTAGATGAGTAGCATCAAGATGCCTCTACGGATATTGAAGCGAATAAATGATGTGTCAAGGTCTAGTATGATAAGTTTGTCTGTCCTTGGAAGTACGTCGAGGGTGACTTGGTATTATTGTATGACCAAGCCAAAGAACCACTAGGGGCAGGAAAGTTCAATCCCATGTGGCATGGTCCTTATATCGTGTGACGTGTCTTAGAAAAAGGAGTCTATGAATTAGAATATCATGAAGGGAATATGCTGGCTGAGCCCAAAAATGGGCTCTACTTGAAAAGATATTACACTTGATCCCCAATCTTGGGCGTAACTCTTTGTATACTAGTGTATCAAGTTTGACGTTACGAATGTTCAGTCTTGCTTTCCTTACCACGTGGCCTTTCAAATCCATGTGGATTACTCAAAGTATACCATCAAACATATTTTCATTGATGAAGGCGCTGCAATGTGCATGATGTCCCTAACCTGTTTGAAAGCCATTGACTCTCCAACCCTCTCTCAATCTACAACTATGTTGACCACATTTGATGGTCGTTATTTCCATCCCCACAATATTATTCCTACCTTTTTGGTCCAATTAGGTGGAAAGATAGTGGAGGTGGATGTCGAGGTGGTTGATGCACCCCTTGACTATAACTTATTACTAGGGCATAACTCGACTTATGCCATGACTGCAGTCATATTGTCTGTTTTTCATACTTTATGTTTTTATCACGAAGGAAAAAATGTGACGATTGATCAATTTTCCTTTGCGCACACTAGCCCAAATGCATCAGTTGGACCTTTGATCCCCATGATTGACAATTCTCAGCCGACAACTAAGGATATTGGTGTCGGGCTGTATTCATCCCTTATGGGTACTTTTGATTTTGTAGCACCAATTCATCACATTTATGCCATGTCCAGTAGGTCTGCTTCGTTAATGAGGTCTATTCCTTTCCACACTTCGTATTTTAACGATCCTTATAACCTACCTTCCCTGACCATGTTTTATGAAGGTCAATCACATATTGGAATGGAAATGCCACTGTCGGTGGTAGAGATAACATATCAGGCTGTTCTTGACTCTTCTGCCGACCTAGATCCTGTCTCCTCACAGACAGACGCATAGGATCATGTTCTCAGGCCCATATGGGCCACTTCATCATCTTCTCACATGATTTCCTCGATGATACTTTACCTTCAGATGAAGCAATATTAGAGGCCATGAATGGTTTAGATAGGCCATGGGATGATATGCATCATCACTCTTACTTCCTCCCAGATCTTGTTAGGATCGAACAAGATGATTTTAGATCTACCTTAAGTGAGATAGTCGGTCACGTCATAGTTCTAATTTATACACACATAATTTATGCCAAGGGAAACATGGTGAGTATTTCTGCTACCATCACGATTGACGTCTCTCGCGTTCCTGGTAAAATTGAAAATGTATATATCAGTGCAGATTGTTCACCTGAAGCAATTCAAATCTACATTGATCTCTTCAAAGAATCCTGTGATGTATTTTCTTGTTCATATGAAGAGATGCTAGGAATCAACCCTCATGTTGTTGAACATGAGATTAAAACTTACCCGGATGCTAAACCTGTTTGGCAATGAATTAGAGTTGTTAATCCTAGGAAGGCCCTTGCTATGAAGGTAGAGGTGGAAAAACTGCTTAATGTTGGTTTTATCTACCCAGCTCCCTTGATTGAATGGGTATCCAATCCCGTATCCAATCCCATTCCCATGAATAATAAGCAAGGAACCATCCGTGTGTGTACGGATTTTCAAGACCTAAATAAGGCCTGTCCTAAAGACAACTTTTCGACACCTTTCATTGATTAGATTCTCGATGAGTGTGTGGGAAGCGAGGTTTTCTCTTTTATGGACAAATTTTCAGGATACAACCAAATTCACATCAAACCCAAGGATCAACATAAGACGACATTTATTTTTCCTTGCGGTACTTTTGCATACCAAAAAATGCCTTTTGGCCTCAAAAACACCGGAGCAACCTTCCAACAAGCCATGACCTTCGCTTTTCATGATCTCAAGAATATAGTCAAAGCTTACCTCAATGATCTCGCTGCTCACTCTCACAAGAGAGTGGATCACTCTACCCACCTTCAGATAGTTTTTGAGAGATGTCATTATTATCACATCCGTTTAAACCCTCACAAGTGCATCTTCTGCATTAGGTTGGGTCGGCTTTTAGGATTCTTAGTTTCTGAGACTGGGATCATGGTGGATCCTTTAAAGGTTTAAGAAATACTTCGATTTACTCCCCCGCGTAACATTCTTCAGCTTCAAGGTTTACAGGGGAAAGCTAACTTCTTACGTCGGTTTATAGTAAACTATGCCAATATTACTAAGGGTGTCATGTGTCTCTTGAAGAAGGACACTCTATTTATATGGGAGGTGCGATCCCAAGAATCCTTTGATGCTCTTAAGAAAGCCTTGGTATCAACGCCTCTGTTGAAGCCTCCAAACTACAATAGAGATTACTTGCTTTATATCGCCGCATCTGAAGGGATGGTTGGTATGGTTTTAGTTTAGGAGGATGATGCGCTCCATGAGAATGTCGTCTACTACCTTAATCGAAACTTAGTCAACCCTGAACTCAAGTACTCTCATGTTGAAAAGCTAGCGTTGGATGCCGTACACGTGGTTCAAAGATTATGACTTTATATATTTCTTTGCAAAACTATCGTAGTTGCTGATGTCAACCCATTTAAATGCTTTCTTACTAGGTGTAACATAGGGGGAAAATACAATAAATGGATTGTCATCTTGCAAGAGTTTGACCTTGATTTTTCCTCGGCAAAAGCCAAGAAATCACTAGTTTTTTCCAAATTAATATCAGTCTTCCCTCAGTTAGATGAGGATGTTATTCATTTCAATTCATTTGCAGATGATAAAATTTTCCTCATCTCATCATCGGGCCCCTGGTATGGAGACATTTCAATCTATCTTCAAACCTTGAAGTTCTCTCAACATCTTTCGAGAAATGATCGACAATGTATATGGTATCAAGCTAAAAACTACCTTATTGTCGGTGACACTTTGTATCACCGAGGCATAGATAATATCTTGCATCATTGCTTGAATCATGAGGAAGATGAGTCCATTCTTAATGACATTCATAGTGGGGCTAGTGGTGGTCATCTATCCGGGCTTGCGACAACCCAACAAATTTTGCAAGCTGGTTATTTTTGGCCGTCCATTTTTAAATATTGTATTGAAGCGGTCAAGAAGTGTCTTCATTGTTCCCCTTACTATCCCTAGGAAAATGGAAAAGTAGAGGCCGTGAAAAAGTCTCTCAATACCATTTTGTAGAAAACTATTAGCTAGAGCAAGTCTGACTAGCATCTCATGCTTTGGGCATACCAAACCTCGGCTAAGACTTCCATCAATTTTTCTCCTTTTCAGTTAGTACACAGTGTGGAGTTGATCCTTCTTATGGAATGCAAAATCCATTATCTTAGACTGAAAGTTAAGCTCCTACTTGACACTTTCGATCTCAAAGAATGCCTTGTACAACTAGAGAGCCTAGATGATCAGCGTCGAGATGCCTCTACGGCTATCGAAGCGAATAAACGACGTGTCAAGGTTCAGTATGATAAGTATGTTTGTCCTCAACAACACGTTTAGGGTGACTTTGTCTTGTTGTTTGACCAAGCCAAAGAACCACTGGGGGCATACAAGTTCAACCCCATGTGGCACAGTCCTTATATTGTGCGACATGTCTTAGAAAAAGGAGCCTACGAATTAGAATATTATGAAGGGAATATAATGGATGAGCCCAGAAATGGGCTCTACTTGAAAAGATATTATGCTTGAGCCCAAAGCTTAGGCATAACTCTTTGTATACTAGTGTATCTTAGTGTATATATCTTTTCCTTTGTTTCATCGAGTTGCTTATCAAGTTTTCCCTTGGTTGGCATATGTCAATGGAGTCTTCAGTTTACTTAGGATTCACAGACGGTGCCATTCATCATACATGGAACTTGGCTTCTGCCGCTTGGGTTGTTTACTCATCGAGGGTCAACTGGTGTCTTCAGGTGGCGATTTTCTAGGGCCATCAACAAATAATGTGGCTGAGTATAGCATTGTTATAGAGCTTTTATGTGACACCATTTTACATGGTGTTCATTCTTTATAAGTGTGCATGGATTCCGAGTTAGTAGTATGTCAGTTGAACGACAACTACCATGTACGAGACCTTACTCTACTCCGACGATTCCTACGGGTACGACTTTTGCAATGACATTTTGATTTCATTACTTATAATCACATACCTAGACGTTCTAATTGTGTATCCAATGCATATGCTAATTATGTTTTAGATTGAAATTTGTCACATAAATAAAGTAAAGAAAACACATTCACCAATGTACACATTGTAATATAAGTAAAGCCAAAGACTCATGTTTTTTATATTTCATTTTTCCAAAAATATGGTGTCATATAACAAAATTGGGGCTCACACCCTCAAAATACATATACAACCGATCAATACAATAACCATGAAATATATGCCTATGGCGTTGGATGTGTGTCATGATAGCATAATACGACATTTTCGAGATGCTAAAAGAGTCACACCCACGCACGGGGCACACCCACCACCTACCACTGCATCACCTCTGATAGATTCTCTACCTGAACCATGGGTATTCTGTGCGTCAAACAAGACAGGGTGCCCTGCACATTTTGAAGCAGTCTCTCTACATCTCCTCTCGCTGGCTCATGCCCTTGGTTCCTCCACCGGTGTCATGGGAATCCATCCAGCCATCGTGGACCTATGTATACACAACAAAGCATTTTTGTTAAAATACTTGACACCATCCAAAAACATTTTCATTTTTTATTCTCTTTAAAACACACAAAAAAGTGAAATATATTTGAAAATTGTTTCATACCTATGTCTCCATAGGCGGGACCTGGTGAAAATGGCATGTCTGTATCTCCTCTAAAGTCGATCCCTGCATAAGGTAGTCATCCAGGGATATCACCTGTTGGCACCACCAGAAGAAGACCTCATCGTTGTAGGGGGTCGATACCCTACCACCTCCCAACTACCTCATCACCTCAATCCACTGTGACATGGGTAGATCGTGTGGTCTATGTGGAGAAATCTCAACTCTAGGGCTCAGTCTTGGAACTCGCTCAAAGAAAAAACTACACAAGATAGATACGAACCCGAAGTTCCTCTCCCTACCTTGTTTGCAGTCTGTCAATTGGCTCTTCATGGTATCCAGTAGTGAGGTACACCAATAATACACTGTGGGTCATAATCACTCCACAGAGTAGAACATCAGTGGCCTTGATGCCTGGTGCAGTGAGGCCGACCCTATGATCCATGTAAGCACATGAACGATGATATTTAAACTCAGGTTGTTCATCACCCTAATGGGGAGTTGGCTCCCTACCTTTTCTGTGCCTGCAACACAGTGAGTGGCAATGTAGTTCTCTATGTTCATGCCACTCCCATCTCCCCTGGATTTGAGGTTGACCACCTCACCCCGACATGACAATCCTGTAAGAAAGTAGATATCCTAGACTTCAATTCTCAATGCTTTCTCATCGAGGTTGAAGGCCTTTGTATCCAGATTCCAAAAGTTCACTAGTATTTGGAGTAGCCTCATTTGATCCCTCATCCCTTTGAGAGCCCAAAACTTATAAAGCCCGCATATTTTTAATGCTAATTGGGCCCTTGGATCTCTTTCCACTGCAACATCAACTTCCTCATGTTCTCTTTCTCTCCATTCAAGTACCGTCCTGCAAGAAAAGTCCATTTTTTGAGTCAAACTTCTTTTAAAATATAAGTTACGAACTTGTACGCGAGCTGCATTATACACAATCGCGTATAGGGTTGCATATATGTGGTCTATTTTGCTAGCAGTTGTGTATAGGGATGTGTATATGTGACTCGATGATCTACAACCCGCGTACACCCTAATCCCTAATTGGCGCATTAAAAAAATAAAAAATGAGACCTAATTTAATATTCTAATCCATTAGAAATGAAGAGGAGGGAAAGAGTACTTACTTGGTCCAGACAGTTGTCAATTCTGTCGCTTGTAGCTCCCGCAATTGATACTTGAAGATCAGGGGCAATTTGGTCCAAAATGCACTATTTGGGTAAAAATGTGAAATGATATGGTAAAATTCGTTATTTTTACTATTTTTAGAAATTGTTTACCCACTTTACATAGTTTTTTCTAGTATTTTGTCCTAGTGGACTCATAATGCAGTGGAAGGAGTTGGTTTTGGTGGTTTTGACTAGGGATTTTTGCGGTTTCTAGCCCCATTTCGCCCATTCGTGACTCTGGCAAGTATAATTTATTTGACCAACATATATGATAGGTCATCACCCCATTTCACAGTTTTTCATTATCTTATGACTGCAATTTGTATGCCTTAGGTACAAACCCATTTATTAGCGACACATAACCTCCTCACTACTACTAGAAGTGTTGTTATTGAATGGTAGAGACTTACCAAACATGGATGCCCTAGTTAGAACCTCTGTGACATCTAGTGCCCATGTAGAGATTATTCCATAAAGACCAGGAGTCCCTTATAGTTCCAATATGACTTTACATTCGAGCCTCATATTCTTATTCATAATCATTCTGACCTATACCTATGGGACTTCCACTGAGTCTTAGTTAATCTCTTTTGCAACTCCATTAAAAAGAAAATATATTGCAGAGTGAACTTGTCTCTTTCACACTCATAAATTGGATTTGAAAGGATGTCTATTTGGTGTAAGTTTAACCCTTTTTCAGACCAAGTAGACTAATTTCGAAAAAGGAATACTCTAGTCACTAGTGGCTAGAAGAGTTCTCATGGGTATTGTTTTATATTTTTTCGGGCCTAGGAGACTAAATTTACGAAAAAGAAATTATTTGGAGTTAAGTTATAATTGCGTCTCATTCTCTTGCTTGTAGTATTGAGCCTATTTCCGATTCCCTATTTCGTGTTATAATCCTATTATCTCAACAATTTTCATCATCAACCAAGCATAGACTTATTTATATCCTTTGCAGCTTGGCACCCTGTACCCTACGAGGAAACATTCCCCCAAGTGTCCATATCCTGCATGCATCTCCTTGCATCGAGCATAAGCATTTTCCACTATTGGAACTAGTTGCTTACTTGTGACACTCATTTCCTCCTTTGTATCATAACATTCATTTGTCTATGAAAAAAAAAAAGACGGGCGAGAAATGAATATTATCTTATGTTGGCAACAATCATGTCGCCTTTGAACATAGCACAGAATTTTGAGTCCACTTAAACCGTAACTGTGATGTCTTTCATGTAAAGATACTTATATCACAAGGAATTAATGGAAGATCTGTAGAAAATCAGTGACATAAGCACACTAAAAAAAAGATAATGTCACACACTTAGTAAAACATTGATTTCTTCCTTAAATGAAAATAACCCACGTCATATTTAAGCTTCATAAGCCGAAACACACATTACTAAGAACATTTGCGGCGGAAAATAACAATGAACAACAATCACAAATCCATGTAAAACTCAGAAAATTTAGCAACTAGCCAGGGAAAGCCCCAATGTGAGGAAACCCAAAGAGAGAGATCTATTAGCAGCTTCAGGAAATTTACAAATAGCATCAACAATACATTTGGCAGCCGAGAGAATCAATTACAAACAAAAAACTATCCCTCGACCCGCTGTTTAGAAATTCATGCCACAGTCCATACAACTGTATGACCTTGCTGAATATTAACACCTTGAAAATCGTTCCCTCAACAAATACTATACCTTCCCTCCTATATGGTCCTCCTTCAACAACAAAATCCTCACATTGCTTAAAAAACCATGCCACAAATAACCTTGATTTTTGTGCCCACTTTGTTGTTGTACGACCTGTACAGATCCGTACAGTACAAACTCATTCTAAAAAAAAAATACAATAGTTCTAAACATAATATCCACCTTGGGATTTGTGCCCACTATCTCTTGGTGACTGTGCCAAATCTGCTACTAACCCTTCTTCCAAGCTCTCTCTCAAATCTCTCGCATTCTTCTTCTTTTCTTGTCTTGCACACTACCCTAGGCATACTTTTATAATCTGAAAGTGGCCTTTCACCTTCCCCATCCCTAAATCCAATGGCCAAGATCTAATCTTTCCATTACAATATCAAGGGACATGATTCATTCCCTCCAAAATAAATCACTTAAAATATTAAAGTACAAAAACCCACTTTATGACATAAGTTCACTTTATGACATAAGTGCACTTTATGACATAAAGTCACTTTAATATTAGAAGTTAAATTTGATAAAAAGTCACTTTAATGAAAGAGACACTTTATTAGAACTTTATAGAACACCTATTACAAAGTCAAGTGCCTAATAGTGCAAATATAAGGTCACTTCCATATACAAGACAAAACATGTGGAGTACCTCCCAAGCTATAAAATCTAACACTCCATCTTAGCGAGTGATGTACTCACTGTCACCATCATCCGGTCTCATCACACTGTTCACAGTAGGAGCTCCCTCTGAACCTGGAGCCAACCCCAACACCTGCACAAAACTTGAACCCGAAGACATCCTCTTGAGAGCTACCCTAAACCCTAAGCTCCTTTGAGAGTCCATCCTCCCACTCTAAGCTTCTGTTCGCTCACACCAACTGAGCATCCTGTCGGTGCTCATAAGAGACTCCCTCTCTTCCCCCAGAATGCAATACCGGACCCTTGGTACCATTGCAGTCTCAGGAGCCTCCTGCTCCTCATCCAAATCTGAATCATAACCTGTAGGTTATCCTCGCACCATGTACAACCTATCCATCCGATCACCAATCAACTATGGTTCAACCGGATCCACTCCCTCCCTGTAGATAAATACATGTCCCCTCCTTAACAATGTAGAATATCTAGCATCTTCCAAGGCTAATACTGAGAGCAGGTTAACCCTCAACCCTAGAACAAACTAAACTCCATCAACCTCCAGGAGCCCTCCATACTTAAGTTGGAATCTAATCCTTCCAACTCCATGCACAACTCGCACCATACCTCCTTCACTCTCCACAAGCCGACCAAGACCTGTGTCTGTGATACTGAAGAATATACACCATATTCCTGTCATGTGACAAGAGGCTCCACTGTCAACAATCCACCTACTATCACCCACAAATCCAACACTATTGACACTGGATACTAGAGTGACCAAAGAAAATTCCA
>JZKD02S0723066.1:134653-153958 GCA_000966675.3 Picea glauca
AAATTCATCTTGTGGGTCATTGTATTTTTGGAGTTACACTCCGTGGAAAATAGGGTTTGTGGCTAGTCCTGAAACTAGTCAAAAACAGGTGTTTCGGGTAAAAACGTCATAACTTTCTCATAAAAAATCCAAATTTAGTGAGACTAAATGTGTTGGTTAGGGTACAATATGTAGTATGTTTTTTAATAGTTTTAGATCAATTCAATTAATATTTTGTGCAAGGAATTCTCTACAAGGTCGCTCTCTAGAATAAGCCAGAATTCAACAAGGTAAGCCATTTTTGCTATAACTCTTTTTCTAAGAGGTTCCAAGTAGTGCCACCTGGAGAAATTGCATAAAACACAATGAAGAACATTGTATATTAGTTTCAGATCTTTATTCATTACAGGTACAAAGTTATGATTATTTCAAGTTGGGGTTGTTGACTAATCCAAAACTAGTCATGGTTGAGACAAGCAGTTGATGAGTTGGCACATATATGAGGTGTATAGTTGATGATATTGGTACATATTTATGAGTAATTTTTTATGATTATTTGACACATGATTGGTATATACTTGGTACATGGTTGGATTCACTTGTTTATGGTACAGGTTGATTACAGGTTGGTGTGTGGTTGATGCATTTGTTTATGTTGACAGATTGATATATGTTGAGGATTGTTGCCTCATCTCAGTTGGTGTTGAGAATGTAAGATGAGTATTTCATATAGATCTGGTGCTCTTGTAGAGTTGTACTCTATTTAGTATTGCTGAAAAACCCCGGGATTGAAGTCCATAATAAAAAGAAAAATTGTACATACATCTTATGTTCTTTGTGTTCCTTGTGGAGATGATTTGTTGATGATATGTTGCTGATATGTATTCGCATCTAACTAATTATAAATGAAATCAATGAGTAATGAACAAATGTTGAATGTTAACTAAGGATTTTTTGTGTAAGAGGGAAGTTTCGGGAAAAACATCCCCACACTCATTCACCCCCCCCTCTAAGTGTGGTAAGTGTGTCCAACATGAACAACAGCTTGATATATAAACCCTATTGTAAGAAAAAAAGAGATAAACCAAGCAGGATATCAAGAAGTAAACACCCATCCCAATATGTAAGGACAACCAATGGAAAAGATGATGAGAAAGAAAAACCACCTAAAAATTCAACCAAAGAAAGGTTTCCTATCACTCTGTAGGCACTTAACAGTCATGATAGAGACCCAAGAAGACTCAACAACCATCAAAACTTACCCAACAAATACCAAACTCAGCAATCAAGCAAACAAGGATGATGTACGCGGTTGTTCAAGAAAAAATCGCTTATGTACATGCCCTATAGAATGACAACACGCATATGTACATGTCTGTCAAGGGAAAAACCGCATATATGTATTAAAACATTGCCAAGTTAAGAATAAAGCCAAGAAACTCAGACTCAAAATGAAAATAGGTTGTCAAGCAATCAGACGACAAGAAAACTCAAGCTAATCGAGAGAAATCAAAGGAGAAAAATACTCCAAATCCCGAAAAGAATATTTGTTCCCCAGTATGGTCGCTAATTATCTTACGAGGAAAATCACTCTATGGCATGGAGTATACCACAACAGACAGAATAAATGTAGAAAACAATTATAGTCTCAAGTATGCTATATAAACAAAGATGTTAACAAGACAAGATAAAGATCCTACCTCGTTTGGACATTCGAAGAAGACAATTGTTGAGCACTCGACTCAAATCTATACACTTGCAACTTGTCGTCAACAACAAAGATACACAAGCATATAGTGAAAATATATAAAGTTAGCACATATAATAGCACAATCCATCAATATTCATAACAATTATGCCCATGGAATAACAATTCAAATATTTTCAAGACATTAATTGGACGAGAAAAGAGTATGTCTATTAAAATATAATCAACAGAAGTGTATGAATAAAAAACTTCTATGTCGGCATGTCTCAGAACTGAGAAACTAAGTCCCTTCCAGCTAGGCCTCCACCACTTCAATCCCCCACCAAAGGCAAGCTCATATAAAAGAGACAATGAGGTTCTCCATCAAAGAGGGAAGAGCTCGGGGGCTAAACAATGTGTTCAGACTTAAAACGACAAAGGCATGCAGACTCAATATGAAGTGAACAATTTCTCCAGAGTAACTTTGCTCTCAAAGTTGAAGTCTTCTCTTTCTTCCACAACTTGGATATGGCCCATTTATAGCCTTCAAATGGAACTGAAGGGCCGAGTCAGAACGTTTCCAGTATATGGAAGGTCAAGGATCATGGATCTTGTGACGTGACATGGAAACCCAACAACTTTTTTTTTATTTTGGGCACAAAAACTGATGTACGCGGGTTGTAATGGTGCAACCTGTGTATACTCATGATGTATAGTTGTTAGGGCGCGTATATGTGGAAAAATATAATTTTTAGCTCTGGGAATTGCAAAAAAGGGACTTAAAGTCTGCATAGGGAAATGGAAAAGGCCTTATGATAAAGTTGCATGGGGTGAGGAAAATCTTGCTATAACACCTTGACCCATAGGTCACTTACATAAGTCTATCATAACTAACTTTACATGTATTCACAGGTCCTCGTGCAAGTTGTTACATCTTTGAGGCAATGTTTATTACTTGAGGCACACTCTGCCTTGCTTTATCTAATCATCTACCACAATCAATACTCAGAAGGGTATGTTATCCAATCACCATCTTCACACTGTGGGGTGGTACTGAAGAATCTTACAGTGTGAATGGGTTCTATACTTGGTAGTGCACCAAAGAGTCTAATGGAATATATGTATTGCGGTATGGATATGGAGGGTGCACCACTAGGCGGGAAGAGAGTAGTGGAATTGATGGCTAATGGTTGATGATGTCTTGGGACCAGCTTGAGGTAGAAGATTATGATGGGGATGGATAGGATTGATACAAACAGGTATGTGTTTACCATGAGTTATGATATTCTTTCAAAACAACTATCGTGATATCCTATACTTGGGTCAAACACCTTCAATGCCAATTTAGCTTGACCACATGTTCCTTTTGGTGAACTACTTTGTCTCTCATCTCCTTGTAATGTCACATTCCCTTGGAAGTGTTGGAATCATTGATTCCTCCCCTCAATATGTGTTCTTTTTCCTTTGGTCCTCCCACTACTACTGGAGACTCCCCCTTTCTCTGTCCTGGGGCCTCCTAGATTGTCGATGTTGATGTGGTGTGCTTCTTCTTGACCAATGGCACCATTTGCATATGGGTGCAGTATTGTGACCTCTAAGTCGGCCAACTAAATCCTTCCCAAGTTTCCCCCATGTTGGTGTAGTCTAAACGTTCTACGTTTAATTGGCATTTTTCACCATAATCATGTGATCTAAATATGGAGAAATCGCAATGTTCTATTGTTTAACTTGAATTTCTAAATGCCTAAATTGATTCAGTGCCCTGAAAAAACCCCTGGGACACTCAGATTATACAAAGATAACCACTCAATGGGATACTTATAATTCCATGGACTAATGTCCCTTCATTATATAAAGGGGTAACTTTGGGACATGGCAATATTGGTTAGGACTAGACATTATAGGACTTCACTGGTCACATTAACTAACATCTGAATTCAAATTCGCTCATAGTCTATCTGGTGGCACATCTGATGTGGGTCAAGTATAGTCCAACCTACCCACATCATGAAAATTTTTAATTTGCACTATGTTCATCCATTAATCCTTGTAAACACCAATATCTCTCATCCACTCATGTTTAATTGATGTCTCAAGACAATGTGGGCATAATAAGCTCGTGGCAGATATTTTTAGCCCCCCTAGCTAGCATATCTGATGTATCGAGATAATTCGGGCATAATAAGCTCACAACGGACATTTTTATCTCGCCAAGCTAGCATAATTGACATCTCAAGATAACACGGGCATAATAAGCATGCGACAGACATTTTTAGCACCCCTAGCTGGCATAATTAAGGCCTAAGGTGCCAAATGCACCCATGAGATGAATACTTTTTTGACATGGAAGTGCCACATAGGTGCCACAGTGGCAGGCCATGGGGTGATGGTGGGTCACGATGGTGATGTCATCATGGCAGCATTAATAGTCTTTCTCGGATATAGGACGTTTTTGTCATAGTGGAGTAGTCCATGAAAAAGGTTTTTTATTACAAACTATCAAATATGAGTTGGAAGTTCGATGAATAGTGGATCGCATCATAATTTTGACAAACATCAGGGCACCAAGAAAACATTATAACAAAATTTTCAGAATTAGTGAGTAATTTCTGACAGTAAGTTCGATTTTCTCTATAATATCGGAACTCCCTGTCAAAATTCAACACCATATGTAGTAGTGTGTAAAGTCCTCTGTGACACCTATCGAGCATGCACGCTCCTTTGACAGACTCAGGGGTGACCTATTTTACGAACACAAGGATGGATGTGATAATTTAGGTGTGTGGCAGCTTTATAGTCGTGGGTAGGAGAATCTTGGGTGCACAATGGTGACATGTGGACCTAAGGGGGCACGCCCCTCACTTTCCTTGTGACAGGAGATGATGACTTGGGTTGCACAAAAGAAAGGGAGGTATGACTTGGGAGTGAACACAAGGAATGGACCCATTTTCCTTGGTGACATTGGGCACGTTGGGGAGGTTAATGCGATCCTCCTAGCACACCTGCAATGAGTTGGATTTGGCCGGAGTCAAGGGGAAATACATGTAGAGGATGCGACCAGACGACAAGAAATGTAACCATGTGATGGGGCATGTCAGTCTAGAGAGGGCGTGTCGGCTTGAAAAAGTAACCACAAGGCAAGAGCGCACCCAAGTGATGGCGCACATCATTTTGAAAGAGCACACCCAAGTGATGGAGTATGTTGGTCTGAAAGGATACATTGGCTCAATATTTTTGTTGGTTCAAGGTTGTGACTAAGAGAATGGGCATGTCAACTCATGGGGAACATGGGTCCATGAAGGGATGTGACAACCCAAGTGGATAAAATGATTCAAGGGATGCATCGGTTCAGACAATGGATCACACATATAAATGAACCATGAGGAAAAATGAGTTAGGGCATGGAGGAAGATGTATGGAGAAAAGAAAGTAACCAAGAGACAGGTGCACAAGAGAATTCAGTGAGGTTTGGTCACGGGTCTGAGGTGAGCACAGCATGAGGAAAACTGAAGTCTTGTACTAGCTTGGTGAGGTGAATCTTGTGACCAAGAGAGGAGTCGAGTCTGAGGTAGGAGCACAGATTGGGTGGATCATAGAATTGGAAAGTATGGTGTGATAGTGAAGTCTTGGTTGGGGTGGATCTGTATGTCTGAAACGTTCAATAGTTTGGTGATGTGAGGAGAGTCGTGTGACTTGGCCCAAGTTTTGTAATCGATATAGTTGTGTCCATTTCTTTGTATTGTATCGTAACTCTATTTTTCAATATAATAAGACAATCTGTGTGTTAGGCATTGCTGGTGCCACCCGCACTATATATTGTGTCTCTCTTATGTTTCACATATTTCGCATCTTTATATACTTGAAATAACTAAGTCTTATTTTTTAACAAATTTTCTAAGTGTACAAGTGAGTCACATAGATTGAGTGTGTGACTCACCCATATCCTAAAATGGAGTATGTGTAACACACCCAACCTTAAATTTGTTGGGCTATGCTACACAGAAACTCTTGCAGAACTGTATAAATTGTAACATCCCCAGACCACCCATGTTGGGGCCATGTCACTTCATAAAAACAATACTTTAATATGTATAAATATATATATATATATATATAACTTAAGCAGACAAACACATTATGCAAATACACAGATTCATCTGGAAATAATAGTAAAAATATACATGCAGCATTCACAGGAAAAAACCATCAACATAAACACATGTATAAAATACACAGCATGTAAATTAACACACCATTGATACTTATATTTTATAGAAGACCACCAACTATGTACAGACCTTCCATGATCCTCCTAGACTTAGACCACATTGTTCAAAACTCTCAGTGGTGGGTCACCCCTGAGATGGGACTAAACTCCACCCGGGTAAAGGGATTACTAGCTAGGTTGAGACAACATAGACAATAGGAAGGATTTTTTCCCAGCAGCCAACTCAAACTACCAGCCTACAGTCTCTCATTCCCCACATGCCTGTCCCACCTCGGGAAGTGTGCACTTTCTCTGCTCAACATTCCTTCGATTGCCCCAGTTCCCTTCCAAGGCTTCAGCAACAAGCTGGACAGAAAGTCTCAAATCACTGTAGTTGCAGTTGGACTCCCTCGAGAAATCACTTCCCCAACAATTCTCTCACCTGGAGAGAGTTTCTCACAGGCCTGATAACCCACCTATTCAATTCACGGCCCTGACAACCCGCCTCTTCAAACCCATAGACCTGACAACCCACCTCTTTAATCCAAAGCTTAAGTCAACCAGTTATAGGTAATGGTGAAAACAATAGCAGCATTCAGTTAAGGAATTAGTAGAATTTGGGTATGGAATAGTGATGGCAGCAGTAATAACCTTCGGGTTTGGTTTAGGCGCTGACCATAACAGCAAGGTACATGTAACACAAGACTGTGTGAAGGCTCTAGAAGTGTGTGAATGATGCAAAGGTCTACTCATGGAAAGCATGGTTGAGTGCGTGAATGGCTCCGTGTGCGGGAAATAGACTAATTTCCCCCACACTTATTTGCATATGCCCTTGATGAAACATGGCTCTCAAGGAGCTTGTTTCTCTCCACTTGGGATTCATCCTCTTTCCCATGAGAACTTAGGATAAAATAATTATCCTCACCAAAGTATTTTGGAAAAAATATTATAATATTCATTTGGCAATAAGCCTTCTAGCTTAGCCCCCTTTCCTAGCCTCTTAGCCCCTCACTTTCCCTTCCTAGTGGAGTTTAGTCCCCCATACTCTTTTATCGTGGTTGGTCTACACACAACGATGTATTTTATTAATGATATGAGTGTTCACATATAAAAATATAGGCTCAATGGCCTTAAGCATCTAGGCTCTCCTGCCTAATAATCACATAATCCTTATGGCATATAATAACCTAGCTCACCAACCTATGAAACATATTCACATTCACATTTACAATTGGAGCTCAGTCTTGGGGAATTACAGTATGGGTATGCTCTAGGTGAAGAGGCGTAGTCTCGATGAATTATCTTTGGTGTAGTCGAGCTTCCAAGTGAGAATTGTCACAATGTCACATGCCTCAGAGAGAGGATGAGACTTAGCATCTCAGGCAGGTCTCCAACAGGGTCATGATAGTTGTGACCTTGGTTTTCTCTACTTCACTAATTTATATCAAGTGAAATTGTCCTAACAAGTGCATGCGCGACTTGCAAGGGTGCTTGAGCAATTTACTGTCATATAATAATACTAAAGACCTAGGCTATAAAATTTTGTGTCGAACTATATAGTTGTGCCATGCCTTTTATCTTTACTTTTCAACCAATTGGTTGTGATCTGTCTGTTGAGCTCTCAACACACCCTAAAAAAGTCTCTGCCAAACTCTACTTTTTGGATACCACTTATTGCTTAATTCAGAACAATGTTGTTTTCGCTTATCTTTGTTTTCTACAATTTCTCCTTGATTCTTTAAAAGTTTCCCTGAACATGTCGAAACCATCACAACTTAAAGGGAGTAACATTTGACTAAAGAATCAACCACTAAATTGTTTCAGCTGACGCGTCCAAATTTTGGCACTCGGAAGAATCATAGGTGAAATAAAATCGTCCTCGAAAACTAAGGATGTCGATCACTGGTTTTTGTTGTCATTGGTAAATGGGGAGCTGTTCTTTCGTGATAATAATTGCACAAGAAAGTTTTCAATGACCGAATTCATTCAGCATCAGTGAAATGCAAAATGAAATAGTCGTTTGTGGGGAAAGGGAGGAATAGTCGATCCCGTAAAAACATTTCGTCATCGACGAATTTCCAAGAAGCTAGCCCAAGGGAAAGGATGTGATAAGTTCATCCTCGGTTACTAACCCCTGATATCTAATCAGGATCGGTGATTCCTATGTTGGGATAGGAAGCGCGCAACTGAAATAAGGTCACCACCTCTATTGGCACTTGTGAGTATAGTCACCTATCTTTATCCACCACGTGTCACGTCAGAACCATCTGATGAAAGAAATCTACGTCGATGGTTTTTCTTTTGTAAGGAGTATCAACGAAGAATATTGTAGCTCTGCGTCGATCCATGACTTCCCCTTTCAGAAAATGACACGATGGGATGTTTTAGTTCTAAGATACACTAGATACGATGCATTTAATTGATTGATTAATTCCAATATCATGCATTAGTCTCTAATTTGTGTGCAAAAACCAATGACTGTTTTAACCTTTAGATATAATGCATCTCCCTCCGCACCTCCGTCGTCAACCTACGTAAAATTGATTACACAGAATTGGCGGTAAGTAGTTTAAATTTCGTCCCATTACTTGTATTAAAAGCTTGATGTGACTGGTAATTTATCTCTCGTTATATTACCCTGAATTATTATGAGCTAGAGAATCCTATGTGCAAAGAGGTCTGGAACATCCAGAGGAGCAAGACGGCCCGGAGAAGGCTTCCAAGGTATAGTGAGTATTAAGCAACAGAGTTTAGCAAGCATACAGGTATGTACCAGTCTGGTTTTAATTTCATTTCACATATAAATTAAGATCTAATATTATGCTATGTACTGGCCCTAATTGAGCATCTTCAGTTGCAGGAATGATGCCTCTGAAGAAACCTACCACCAGGAAATCACCTAGAGTCCCAAAGCTGCAAGAATCAGAAGCAGGAGAAGGCTCCTCCCCAGCCGTTGTAAGGAAATTAGAATTCACTTCCAAGCCAGCGTCGATCATCAAGATGATCACCAAAGAATCCTTCGCTTAGCCCCGAGCCTTTGGGGACATAGAGGCAAACATTGGGACCAAGAAAACATTCCCGTGATGGGAAGACCTGTTCAAGGAAATAAAGCACGAATAATTCCCCGAGTATGCCCCGCATAGCGATCCTGACACGAGGAAGCTAGATGATGAGGTCTTTGTCAACATCCAGAAGGCTTACCTACACATGGTGGTGAGCAGGACTCTGGTATTCCCTTGCATTGAACTTTTGAAATGGCTCATTAATCATAGTGATGCATAGAAGTGTGTAATTAATGATGATAATGGTCAAATCGTTGGGGTTTTCCTCCCAATAGAAGTCCAAAAGTATTACAAGCTCGAGGTGCCAAATGAATGTTTGAACAAGAATTTTGTTGTGAAAGTTTATCAGAAGAATGACACCAGCAAAATCATGGCGTCCTGGTGGAGAGAAGACAAAAAAATCACCAACCGAAACTCTGGCTGGTACCCGACGGCCAACCTCAGTCAACCTTATATCTATCTAATGTCTCTCCTTTGTCGGTTGCATGGAGAAAAATATTTCTCCAGGTTTTCGGAGGCATGGATTCCTTTGGTTTATACTATCTCCATCTCCGAAACAAGCTTCAATTGGGGCGTGATCATCTCCAAATAGCTTATCACCTGCATTCTACAGGCTCAACAGTTGAAGGAAGAAGAAACTCCTGCCTTCTACATGGCATCTTATCTTGTGCAAGAAATGTCTTCGCAGGAATGAACCTGAGCTGGCACACTTTTGAGCTCCCGTTCCATGTCTATTTTATCATCTTGTGGGAGAATAGGTATAAAATATCCTACTCTCTCATTTGTGACCAATTTATCTCACCTATTCATTTCTTACTATTCAAGAAGGAGTGCCCAAGGATGTCTGATGTGGCCAAAAAAGTTATATCAAAAGTTGGTCACTGGTACCTGGATGAGCATGAAACCTACATTAGGGTTTTCGGCG
Organism: Picea glauca; assembly: GCA_000966675.3. NCBI lineage: Eukaryota > Viridiplantae > Streptophyta > Pinopsida > Pinales > Pinaceae > Picea > Picea glauca. The sequence goes on from JZKD02S0723066.1 coordinate 144,514, forward strand.
CCATAGGAGCACCACATTTGCTACCTATATATGTCCTCGACCAACTGGTACTAGGGGAAATATGTTACCAAACTATATTGCAGGGGTACAATGCCACTTTGGTGAAGGATAAGAAGCAGGCATTCATACCCTATGGGTTTCATATCGACTTCTACCAGGTTAAAGACACAGCGCGGGCCAAGCAAGAGGGATTAATTCAGTTGGAATTTTGGTTCTAGACAGGACATTTTCGCAAGCACGATCCCAAGGGTCTAATATAGAAACATGCATCACAAGTATCGTCTTGTTGGCCTTATGCCCACAATCGGTTTGAGGATGAAATCTTCACTGAAAACGCTCAAGATTGGGATGAGGTAGTGGCAAGAATGGCCGACGCCAAAATAACCAAGTTCCAGGCCATGAGTTGGGAAGAGTAAGCGTCGTCCTTGGATGAAAGAGCACAAAGAGTGGAAGAAATTCTCAGCAGTAGGGAAGAAAGGGTAGCGCTTGAATCGACCAAAACAATGGAAGCTCCCCAAGAAGCCTCTGTACAGAACTGGAATTTTCTCAGAACTCTGGGTGCAAGGGAAAGAGGGAAACTATTGCTCTAATATGCTCAGCAAATAATGGATCTGGCGTCGAATGATCCAGCCCTCTTGTCAAGCGTTCCGACCAATAACCTAGAAGAGATCCCGGCAGGGGTAGGCGGCCTGGAGCTCACAGACCCCAGTAACATCAATGGGTCAGATGACCATGAATCCACACTACTGCTAGCTGACTCACCGGCAAGCGCGACGACTCAATCAAAGTCAGGTCGGGTGTTAATAGAAACCAGTGTGCCTAACCCTCTGTCCGAGTTCATAGATATATACAGTGATGATGAGAGTCTGGAGGCATCTCAAAAAACCTATGTGCATGTAGAAGAAGAGAAGGGAGCTGAGGAAAAAATAGCTCTTGTTCCCGATGTTCAAAGTCAAGAGGACACATGAGAAGAAAAAGGAGTCGAAAGCATCTTAGACATAGAAACGCCCGATGCACCAAATATCTGAGCAGGTAGTCCCAAGGACAAGTCAGAATTGGACTTGTCAAAAGAAAGATCCCCATAGAAGGATGCCAGCGATGCCACGGTTAGAATAAAGGCAAGTATTGACCTCGCTCCCGACACTTCCATTCCACATACTCAGGTCCCTGATAAACATCGGGAAGAGGTTGGGCCTTCGAAGCAAAACAAGGAGGTTCAAGAGCCTAATCTTGAACAAATACATACCATCGGTAGCCTGGGAAACACGCTCACATGGGGAAACCAACATATACCAAAGCTAGTAGACGAAGTAGCAGACATCTATGTGATCTCCTATGATCAAAATAGGAAGGCCATCATACAAAGGACTGCTAAGAAGAGGAAGATGATTGTGGACCGTTCTATTTTGGTTACAACAGAGGAAAGCTTGATCAACACAACAGATGCTTGCATGTATAAACTAATAGGCATGGGAAGAGCCCTCTCTGATGTTGCCCAGGATAGGGCAGAGAGGGATGAAAGAAAACTAGTTGATACTCTGAAGGAACTAGAACACTTGCGCCATATTGTTGAGTATTATAAAGGTGCCACACAGACTGCAACATATTTGAAGAGTGAGTTTTCAAGAGTTTACAATGAGTACAAGAAAGAAAGAACCATGTTAACTGAAAATATAATTGAATTCCAGGAGGACACTCTCATGGCTCTCGCAGCATGCAAGGAGATGGAACGATGGCATGAAAGAGCGCAGCAAGTGGTGGAAAGGCTCGAATACATTGAGGCCATCCAACAGGGTTGAGAAAAGGAAGAACATGGCATTCGGATGTTAAGCAAAAATAGTCTCGACCTCATAAAGAGATCCGCATAATACTGGACTAAGATGTCCCGGGACCCACATCGAGAGATCCAAGAACAATATGCCAAGTGCCAGAAGCACTGGGATAAAATTAATAAATTAATGAAAGATATCAAGCTCCCCAAGTTCGGCAACCCCGGTGAGTTTATCGACATAAGAAACGTGCTCAAGATGTATGTCGAACAAGACTCCCTATGGGCCGAAGAGTGTGCAAAGGTAGCCGATGCGAGGCCGGGACAGGTGTGACAATTCACAGAACACCAAATCAGAGCTAAAACCATGTTGTAATAGCTGAATTCCACCTTGATAAAATACCGAGCATATGCAGCGGACATCAAAGGGATATATGCAGCCCCAATGGAACAACACAGATTCCCATGGGCCCATACTTGTGAAGAACTCTTTATCATATGGTTCGATTATGAAAGAATCCACCCTTTTCAAGAAACAACTCGGCTGGACTGTTGAAATACTGTCAGATGATGATGCCATGTGGCAATTTTTTATTAGCTCAAATTGTATTTTACCGTTAATTACTATTAAGACTTTATATTATAAATAGGAACATCGACCGATGGTCTAAGGGTCGATGGTTTGTTGCAAGAACTCTTTTCTTTCTAGTTGTTAAGAAGTCCTTCTGGACCAAAGACGAAGTTGTTTTCATCATATGCATGTGTAATTGAGCCTGGAAAAGAACTATTTCCTATTCAGTTCATGAGAAGATGTAACAAGTAAGAGCTATCGAATATATTGTCAAGTTATCTGGTGAAATTGCTTTGTTGTTCTTTTCTCTAATGATGGAAATGATGAATCGTTGTGTGGATATATGATGAAGGATTATGGTAGATGAATTATTTTGCTTGCTATTGAGCTTATCATATAAATGTTTTCTTCTAATAATTAGTATTCTCGAAAAGTAATTGGATGCTCACATGGTTAACGTATTATTACTAGGCCTGTGGTATAGGATTATCGTTTGCAGAGAAGCAAGTTATCCCAAGCTCAGCCTCTTCTGCAGTAGTTAAATTTGCTCTCATTTTGTTTCTTGGATAGTTAAAATCTCAACTAGTGATCGAGTGCTCACATGGTTAAAGTATTATTACTAGGCCTGTGGTAAGAGATCGTTGTCTACATGCTGGAGTGAGGGTTATCCCGAGCCTGGCCTTTCCCAGTCTTTATACTTCCTTACCGTTGTGTGGTCAAGTTGGTTTATACCGGATTTTTCTCACATTTATCCTAACTAAAGAGAAAATCATGACTGAAGGAGATGCCTCCAAAAGAAAACATAAAGCCCATCGATTAAATTGGATGGATCGCGAGATCTGGAGAACCATTCCAATCACAAACACTACAGACTCTAATTTGGCCTCGATGGTGGGTTTGGTTCCTACTATTGAGTTAAGGGGTTTAAGACCCATCAACAGAATTAGCGCTAGAAGGAGGGATTAATAATGAATGGTTGAATATGTAAGTTATATGATATTTTGAATAGCCTATAGATTTGTAACAGCCCACATGCATGGCTAGTCATCCAACAGACAGCCCACCTTTACCGAGTACTCCCGAAGCAGATAAATTGCCCCACTCCGGGGAATGATATCTTCACCTTGAAATACCTTATGCCCTCCCTCATGAGGAAGTGAATTAGTTTAGAAGGATTACCAGAGCTTACGCTCGGCAAATCAGTGCATTGCCATTCACCCCCATTCTCCCTCGAAGAAAACAACAAGGCAGACCAGTGGTCAGCACTCCTGACGAAGTTTTCATACACTCTGTCGAAGACTTAATAGACTTCACAATCACCGAAATCCAAGAACCTCTTGACCTCATACCCGAAATGCCAGTCGGCGACATCTCTGAACCTAACGATCTTTCGGAGTAGGAAGAGCCTAACTCCGACTCTGAAGATATGGAAGAGAACAATGGTCATGAGGAGGAGAGAGAAGTTCCAATTCAATGCAACCAACCTTGGTTGGTCGGGGACGTCGTGGTCGTCCCTAGACGAATACACAATCTCCCTAGGCACCTAAAAAAGTTTCTCCCCAAGTATGATCCTAAGACCTCAGGATTGCCCGAAGATCATATCAAGAATTTCATACTCGCGATCAGGATTATGAACGTTCAACATGAAGATGTGGTATGCAGACTTTTCCCCTACACGTTTGATAACTTGGCTTCCACTTGGTATTTTAACTTGCTAGTAGGATCCATAACTAGTTGGACTAAGTTCCAAAAGGACTTCTTAGACAAATTTGTCGAAGAAACTACCACAGAAGCCCTTATGGCCGAATTGTTCGCAGCCACCATGACCCCAAAGGAAAGGGTCAAAGATTTCAATCAAAGATTCACAACTATCCTAAACAAGTTTCAGCCTGCGGTAGCACCGGCTCAAGAGTTGCAAATCGAGGTCTATGCTAACGCTCTTCCAGCCTCTATTTCCATGTTCATTAAAAGAGTCGCTAAGAAAACCCTCGCGGAGAATTTCGAAGAGGCCAAGATGATAGAGTTCTAGATGAAAGGGTGTAAAGAAGGTCAGGCATCTCTAGCGAGAAAAGAAAGTCAGCCCCCTCCCAGGAGAGGACTCCTCTTGACTAGACTGTCGGGGAAGCCTACTGAACCGACTCCTGATAAGGGTAATGGGGATATAGAAGACCTGCAACGCATGATCAAGAAACTATCAAATGAGATTATAGATATGAAAAGAAATGTGGGTGAGGGAAACCAAGGCCAAAGACCCTATAATCCTTTCTTTAAAAGAAACCAGCCTTTCAAAGTAATTGAACCTCCCCCAGCCAACCTAAACATTGACTTAGGGAATGTTGCATCTGATTCTTTCTATACTTACCACCAAGAGAACCACTCAGAAAGGGAATGTCCTCAGTGGGTCAATGCCATGAATTTAATGGCCAATCGTTTTTTGGGTGAAGTCTCTCTGACCGAACCACCCAACAGTTTGGCCTTTAACATTGCCAATCAGGAAGAGGATGACCCACCACAAGACATGGCCATGCTGATATGGGATCCTGACATGATCGCATCTTCGGACAATTTGTTTAAACCTCAAGCACTACCCACAGAGATATAAGTGGTACAAATACGCAGTAAGGGTCAACCCAGCCCAAAATATATCGATGCCACCCGTGTCTCACAAAGTAAATTAACTCTCGATCACCCAAGAATGCTTGTCGCTCCCAGTAAACAGCCTCTAAGCATCCATACGCGGGAATCTCCTAAGCTAGATTATAACGTAGTTAAAGATTTGAAGAAGTTGAAAGCTAATATATCAGTTATGGATGTATGTAGAATCCCTCGGTAGAAATACCTTCTATTGCAGGCTCTAAGTTCGGTAGAAAACTCGGCCACCAGCAACAGTCGAGAGAAGAATCTACCCCCTCCAAATTTGGGAAGAAAACCAATGATAAACACCTACTCAAAAGGCAGGAAGGAGAGACCTTTCGTGCCTCCTTTCCTTTTAATGTTCGAAGTCTTCAATAGGAATCTTCATAATTGTCTGGTAGATTCTGGAGCATCTTCTAATGTCATTCCCTTGGCCATTTGTAATAAACTAGGTGTTGTCCCTCTCAAAATCGATAAGCATGTTATACAACTAGACAGAACCCAGGTCAAGGTTATGGGGGAACTCAAATATGTGATGATTAGGATAGCAACACACCCTAGTTTCATCCAGGTGATTGATATCATTGTAGTAGATATCCCTAAGGCATATGGGCTATTATTGAGTTGAGACTGGTCCGAAAAGATGAATGGATACTTTATTATGGACTGGGCACACCTTTGGCTACCACTTAAAGGATACAAAAACATGATCTGAATTGATAGGGAGAGATATCTAAAGCATACGATCACCAATCTGGAAGCCCCTAATGAACTAGCCTCCACGGATTTTCCCATATTAGGTAATTATTCTTTTGACTCCTACTTCGGGAACTTCCCTCCCCTCATATCTAATGTTTCGCTTACCCAAAACTCCGAGCTTCCTTTCTAGGAGAAATCGTCGATGCCGACAGAAGATTCTCTCTTTTGTCAAAACCCCGTGCCAGGTCGGGTGGAAGGAAAGGGTGGACAAAATAACATCAACAATGGTGAAGGAAGGAATGATTTTCATTCATGCATTTGGACCCTCTATTTTGATGGATCCAAGTCACAAGAAGGATCAAGAGTGGGGTGCATTCTAATCAACCCAAGGGGTGGGCGTCATTTCTTGTCTTGTAGGCTAGAATTCGAGTGCACCAACAACACTGTCAAGTATGAAGCCCTAGTGCAAGGGTTAAATAAAGCCATAAATCTTAATGTCAAATAATTAAAGGTTTTTGGAGACTTAGAAATCATAATTAGACAAGTAAGAAACACTATACATTGCAATTCGCCCCACCCTAAGAATTACCAGCAGGAGGTGCATAGGTTAATAGAATGCTTTGGAGTTTTCAACATTACCGCAATCCCCGAGGTAAAGAATACCCTTGTCGATTCCCTAGCCATGGTCGCTTCTAGGCTATCGCCTTTAGAATATTATGAAGCCTCCTGATTCACTGTAGAACTGCTCTACAAGCCATCGGTACCTAATAACATTTCTAATTGGAAAGTCTTCGAAGGAGATGAATAGATCATAAGTTTTTTGACCAATCACGATAATTTCAAAGATCTCACTATTGACGATGAAGAGTTCCAAGAGCACTCAATGGAAAGGGGTCCTATGGAAGACCAGCATACGGATAGATCAAAGGCCCATACGATCCCGAAAGGGGTAGCTAATCTAAAAGATCTGTTTGATCTAAAGGAATGATTCAAAGGTCCTAAAATCACAAAGACTGGCAGCTCTTGTCCCCTCCATGAAACTGTGAATCTTGGGACCCCAGAGAACCTAAGGAATGTAAACCTCGGCAAAACTATATCTAAGGAAGAAATAAAGTCCTACCTCAAGCCATTTAGACAATACCGGGATGTTTTCGCATGGTCCTATAAAGAGTTGAAAACATATGATATTCGTATTATTCAGCACACCATCCCATTGAAACCCGAAGTCAAGCCTTTCCAACATAAGCTCAGGAAATATCACCCTTCATTAGAACCTCTCATGTACCAAGAATTAAAGAAACTACTAGATGCGAAGATAATTTTCTAGGTTAGGCACTCTGCCTGGGTAGAAAATCTCATTCCGGTGAGGAAAAAATCGGGAGAAATCTGACCGTGCGTAGACTTTTGGAACCTCAATAAAGCTTCAGAGAAGGAAAATTATCCCATCCTGCCGATGGAACAACTCTTGCAGACCATGCCAGGCTCGAAGATTTTTTCTTTGCTCGATGGTTTCTCAGGATACAATCAAGTGTTGGTTTCGGAGCAAGACCAATTGAAAACCACCTTCTGAACCAAATGGGGAACCTTCGCTTATAAACACATGCCTTTCAGCTTAATTAACGCAAGAGAAACCTTCCAAAGGGCCATGGACATGGAATTCCGAGGGTTTATAAACAAGTGTGTAGTAGTATATTTAGATGACGTGACGGTGTATTCAAAGGATGGGAGGGAGCACATCCAGCACTTAACTCAGATTTTCAAAAGATGCAGGAAATACAGTATATCGTTAAATCCTAAGAAAACTATCTTCGGGGTTGAAGAAGGGAAGTTGTTAGGTCATATTATATCTCAAGCAGGGATTCGCACAGACCCCGAAATGATTAAGGCCATAGCACAGCTTCCATTACCTCATAACAAGAAATCTATGCAGTCTTTCTTTGAGCAAATCAATTTCGTGAGGAAGTTCACTCTCGACTTTGCTAAAATTATCAAACCCTTATAAAAGATGATTCGCAAAGATGTCGAATTTAAGTGGGATGACGAACGAAAAAATTCTTTCAAAAAACTAAAAGCTGCCATATCTCAGGCTCTGGTGCTGCGAAGTATCGATTTCAATAGAGGCTTTAATCTATATACCTTTGCTTCTGACCAGTCACTAGTTGCAGTTTTAACTCAGAAGGATGATGACAAAAACAAAGCCCCAATATCATTTATGAGAACAAACCTTCAAGGAGCTGAGCTGAACTATACTGCCATAGACAAGCAGGCCTACGCATTCTATAAGGCAGTAAAGCATTTCAAGTCCTACATCCTCAATAATCACACTAAGGTGATTGTACCACACCCTATAGTCCGATCTTTGTTCACCCAACAAGAAATGGGAGAAAGAAGAGGTAATTGGATGGTAGTAGTCCAAGAATTTGATCTAGACATAAAAACTTCCAAGCTGGTAAAAGGACAAGGTATGTGCAAGCTTACAGTCGAAGCCCAGGATCAAGTAAATGAAGACTCTGGATGGGAGAATGAAATATCTCTATGGTGTGGAGAAGTAGTATACATCCCCCCAGGACGAGATTCCTGGTACAAGGACTTGGCTTACCTACTACATCATGGGACTTGTCCCGAAATCCTCAACCCAAGAGAGAGAAAATCCCTTAGGTTAAAGTCTGCACAATATTGTCTTATAAATTCGGTGCTTTTCTGGATCAACTATGACAGGGTATTGTTGAGGTGCCTCGAACGTGAAGACATCGATAAGGTGCTAAAGGAACTTCACGATGGCCCCGTCGGAGGACATTTTTCTGGAAATACCACCGCTCATAAGATTCTGAGGGCCAGCTATTACTGGCCCACCTTGTTCAAAGATGCTCATACTTATGATAGAAACTATAAGACTTGTCAAATAAGCACTAGAAAGGAGAAAAGGGCAGCAGTCCCACTTTAGCCTGTGACTGTTTCGAGGCCCTTTGAGCAGTGGGGGTTAGATATCATAGCAGAAATTATGCCCAGCTCTTCTAAGCTGCACAAGCACATTCTTACTGCCATCGACTATTTCACAAAATGGGCGGATGCCATCCCTCTGACTCATGTAAACGAGAAGGTAGTCATCCAATTCATAGAACAACAGCTAATCACAAGGTTTGGTCTCCCCTCTATTCTAGTATTTGATAATGCAGCTTACTTCTCCTCTACACTATTGACAGAATTTGCTCTGGAAAAAGGAATCATAATCAAGTAATCTGCAAATTATTACCCTCAGGGAAACAGTGTGGTGGAGTCGACTAACAAAAATCTGGTAAGGATATTAAAGAATACAGTTACAGATAACTTAAGAAATTGGCATAATCAACTTCATAATTCCCTATGGGCCGATAGGGTCACACCCAAAGAATCCATAGGAAACTCTTTATACTTTCTGGTCTACGGGCAAGAAGCCATCCTCCCAAACGGGCTCTATCTGCGATCTCTTCAATTGGCTGAAGATTCCAACGAGGAACCCTCATCGGCCATGCAACAAAGAATCAATACTCTACTCATGATGGAAGAAGAGAGAGAGAAGGCTAAGTCAAAATTCCTATCTCACCAACAGATATTGAAACGATGGTTCAATAAGCATAAGGCCAAAGAAAAGAGTTTTGAGGTGGGAGACTTGGTACTAAAATGGGACAGAGAAAATGAACCAAAAGGGAAGCATTCTAAGTTTCAGAACCTGTGGCTTGGACCTTTCTAGGTCGCTGAAAAGATAGGGGCAGGTACTTATCGATTGAAGAACT
>JZKD02S0723066.1:168690-184396 GCA_000966675.3 Picea glauca
CTGCAAAAGTATTTCTATTGGCCGAACCTTCGACAAGATGTCGAGAAGTACATCAAGTCTTGCACTGCTTGTGCCATTGCCAAACCGACCATCAAGAAGCAAGGCCTCTATACTCTGCTTCCTACCCCCATTCAACCTTGGGAATCCATCTCTATGGATTACATGTTGGGCCTTCCTTCTACTAAGCATGGCAATCACTGTGTTTTTTTGGTCGTCGACCGATTCTCGAAGATGTCCATTATGATGGCCTGCAAGAAGAATATCACAACAGAATCCACTACTAAACTCTTCTTTGAATGAGTGTAGGTACACTTTGGGATCCCACAGTCTATCATCTCAGATCGGGAGAGCAGGTTCCTCAGTACATTTTGGTCCAACCTCTGGTCGATTCTGGACACCAAGCTCACCAAGTCCACAGCTTTCCATCCGTAAACTGATGGCCAGACAGAGGTCGTCAACCGGATGATTGTACACATTCTGTGTATGTACAACTCAAAGCATCCATGCACATGGGATGAGATCCTCCCCTATGTACAACATAGCTACAATCGGGCTCTCCATAGCTCAACCAGCCACAACCCCTTCCAAGTGGGCTTGGGATTCCAACCACTATGTCCCATTGACGTAGCCATGCCATTTGCGGCTACTCGAGCAGATTCAGCCCATGTCCAGTCTGAGGCTGACAAGGCAAACAGCTTCATTGAGCACATTCATCACATCCGCCAATAGGTTCATGACATCTTGGACAAAGACAATGCTAAGTACAAGCAATGACATGATCAACATCGGGTGCCACACAACTTCCAGGTGGTCGTCAAAGTGTGGCTACATTTGCAAAAGGAGCGCCTCGCTGGACCCTACCACAAGATTCACCCACTCCAATATGGGCCATACACCATCACCAAGTCTGTAGGGGACAATTCCTTTGAGCTCGGTATTCCACCATTCCTTGGTCTGCACCCAGTGTTCAATGTGGACCGCTTTTAGCCCTACTTTCCACCTCTACTAGACACATCCGACATGGCAGAACAACTCACACCAACAGAGTTAAACCCAGATTGCATGGAACAAGCCACAACTAATTGAATTATGGACACACGGATCAAGAACACACGCCAACAGAGGATCCAGCTATATCGAGTTGCCAAAGCAGGCCAACTCCTTCACTAGGGCAAGTGGCTACCAGGGACCAAGTTTAGCAAAAGTTTCCTCATCTCATGGAGGAACTCAACGCAATGGGGACCATTGCTTCCTAAGGGGGTAGGACTGATCCAGGTGGATATTGGTGGCCACCCACATATTCCACTTGGACCCACACCATCGTTTCTTTCATTTTCCTTAATTGTAGCACAATTTACTATTTTTAGCAGTTTTTCGGGTCGTGAACTTTCGGAGCTGTTTTGAGGCCCTAAACGACGTTTTTTGGGCATGAATGCTTTGGCAAATATGAGTTTGTTCCAGACTAGATATTTTGTCATGAACGTTGTCTTAGCTTGGTATTATTCCATGATCTGCACCAAGTGATATCCTTAAAATCCATCTCTGAATGAATAAGCCTCTCATCCACCCACATTTTCCAGTACTTCATTTGTGAATGGTGTAAGGAATGTATTGTGCACTCATGTTGCAATTAAGATACGTAGGTCGACACAAATCCTTATGTCTCTTGTCTTCTTTGGTTGTACCACTATCAAGCTAATCCAATCTTTCTCCTCTATGGGGACAATGATCCCAGCTTCCAACATGCAATCCAATTCTTTGCGCACCTTCTCCTTGTACTTTATATTGAGATGATAGGATCTCCTCTTTACTGGCTTATCATCGGGATTGAATTGAATTTTCATGGCACTAACGGATCCTACGATCCCTTTCATCTCTGAGAAGCTTCTGGGAAAGAGGTCTTCAAACTCTTTTAGCAAGTCTACAACCTGTGTTACCATTCCTGGTCCCAATATTTTAGGAAATTAAACACTTCCACGCTAAACCTATCAGAAGAGAGCAAGAAATATTTAGGCTAGAAAAGAAATTACAAAGCAAACATTCAATACATATAGATTTTACCCTAGAAACCCAAATGGGAAAATCATCATTCCTTGAGCGTCTTTCTCTCTTGTTGTCTTATTCATTCAGAATAAAATTTTATGTGCCTAACCTTGGTCTACACCTAAGAGACAATCGACATCATACCTTCTTTCTTTACACACGAACAACCCTATAGCCAATTTGGCTTACATCTACATTAACAATAACCTCTAAAATGATTTCTCTAAAAATTAGCTTTTACAGCATTACAACACACCTTATTTATAGGCTTTACAATAGGAAAAATCCTAAAGAAAGGTGCCCAAAAATGGTTACAAATCCATGCAAATCTAGGGATTTTGTTACAATCAACTACCAAGTCGGTTTACCAGTCAACCTACATTCGGTTGCAACACGACTTCCTATTGACCTCTTGTTGGTCGACCTCTTCGACTTGTTTTCGAGCATATCGACTTCAAATTTACTTGGTCGAATACTTCAACCTTTGAATTTTTTTGCCAATTGATCCACCCCGAATAGACTTTCAATGCAAAGAATATAACAACCCAACATTATCCCACTTGTTGTCTTCTTTGCTAAATCTAGGAGATTACTGAACTTTCGTTCACAGAGCTTTCTACCATGTCTCTCATGAAATGGTATTGTACATCAATATGCTTAGTCTTGGAATGATAAGTTGGGTTCTTTGACAAAAATATTGTCCTTTGGCTATCGCAACTTCTCTTCATTGCTCTCTACTCAAACCCGATTCTTGAACACAACCTTTGCATCCATATTGCTTCTTTGCTTCCATGAGTGGTTGCCATGTATTCATCTTTTGTTGTTGACAAGGCTATGACAACATATTGCTTACTCATCCAGCTGATTTCTCCATCGAACATATTGAACACATATCCATTGGTCGACCTTTGTCGATCCAGATCTCCATCCCATTCGGCATCAACAAATCCATGTACATTTAATTCATTGTCACCTCTAGGTTTTTCTTGATATCATATAGCATAATATTTTGTGCCAAACAAATACCTAAATACTCTCTTGACAGCTATCCAGTGCTCCTTTCCAGGTGTTTACATGTATCTTCTCAACACTCCCATTGCATGGGTAATGTCTAGTCAAGTGCAAACCATTTCATACATTAGAGTACCAACAACACTTGCATAGGGAACATGTGCCATTTCCTTTATTTCTTCATGTGACTTTGGACATTGTTCAAAAATTAGCCTTGCTCCCACAAGAATTGGCACCTTCATAGATTTGTAATCCTGCATGGTGAAACGTTTCAAAATTGTTTCAATATACTTCTTCTGGTTCAACTAGAGCTTTCTAGCTACTTGATCTCCATTCCCAAAATGAAGTTCATTGCACCAAGATCCTTCATGTCGAACTTGGAGGATAGTTGCTTCTTCACCTCCTTTATTATGTTCATGTTCTTTCTGATCAGCAACATGTCATTAACATACAATGCTACATAAATGAAATGTCCACCTTCTTCTTTGGAATATATGCAATGATCAACTTTGCTTCTCACAAATCCAAAACTAAGGATGTATGTGTCAAACGTTTGGTACTACATCCTTGGTGATTGCTTTAGACCGTAAAGGGATCTTTTCAACTTACACACCAAATATTTCTTGCCCCTTACTACAAATCCTTCAGGTTGTTTCATGTAGATTTCTACTTCCGGGTCCCCATGTTGGAACGTTGTCTTCACATCCATATGTTCTAATTCCAGATCAAAATTTTCAGCCAGAGACATTAGTACTCTAATGGAAGTTAATTTTGCAACAGGGAAAAAAATCTCACCGAAGTCGACTCCTTCGACTTGGGAATATTATTTTTCTACCTGTCGAGCTTTTAATTTCTCTACTTGACCTGAGGAATTCATCTTATTCTTGAATACCCACTTTCTACCAACGATATTTATTCCACCATGTAGTTCAACTAAATCCCATGTCTCATTCTTATGCAAGGATTCCATCTCTTTGACCATGGCATCCTTCCAGAGTTTACCCTGTGTTGAGTAGACTGTCTCCCTGATAGTCTTGGGCTCTTCGTCAGTGGAAGTTAACACAAATGTGGAATGGAAGTCAGGTGGACTATACCTTTCGACCAGTTTTCTTACTTGTTATGGCCTCCTTACAATCAGGGTTGATTGTTCCACCTCTTCATCTGATTCAATTGATTCATATAAATCATCTTCTTCGTTCCTCAATTCAAACCATGCCTTCTCCGAATCATTCTCTATTTGAACCATCACTTCAGACACATACTTCCTTTTGACTTATCTAAAGACCACATCTCGACTGTACATTGTTTTCCTTGATGCAGGATCCCGGAGCTTATGTCCTTTCATTCCTTCTTTGTATCCAATGAAAATACCCTTGATTGCCTTCTTGTTCAACTTGCTCCTCTTTTCCTTGGGAACATGCACAAATGCATCACATCCAAATACTTTGAGATGTGAAACTAAAGGCTTCTTACCATACCATACCTCATGTGGAGTCGTGTTGACTAGCGTCGATGAAGCAGACATATTTACCAGATATTTTGTAGTGTTGATTGCCTCTACCTAGAATTCTTGCGTGAGCCCAGCATCATTGAGGCTCATTGTCTTGTCCATCAATGTTATTCTCATTCTCTCAACAAATCCATTTTGTTGTGGGATATATGGTGGTATTTTGGCATGCTATTCCACACTACTTTCAAAACTGATCAAATTCTTTTCCACAAAATTCCCCACCGTTGTCATTTCTTAACACCTTAATCTTCTTATATGTTTGATTTTCTACAAGAGACTTAAACTCTTTGAATTGCTAGAAAACCTCTTATTTCTTCCTAAGGAAATATATCCATGTCTTCCTAGAAAAAGCATCTTTGAAGGAGATATAATACATGGATCCACCAAGTGAATGCACTTAAACAGGGCCAAAGACATCACTATGAACCAACTCTAGAATCCCCTTTTCCCTTGTCACTCCATATGGGAACCTCACTTGACTTTGTTTTCCATATACACAATGTTCACAAAAGTCAACTTCTAAATTAAATTTAGGAAAATATTCAACCATACCTTTTTTATGCATAGCTCGATGTCCTTTTTCTCCAATGTGTCCCATCCTCTCGTGCCATAGCATGGTTGGGCTGATTTGACGAAGAATTCTCAAGTCGGGTTGAATCGGATCAGCCCGAGTTGAGTTGACTTGATTCGATTCGAATTCGATTCCACTTCAGGAACAACGATGATATTGCATCTAGTTGAGTCGATGTTCCCTAATAACTTATATAGGGTTCCAATATGAATTCCTTTCCTTAAGGCCATCGCACCTCTGATCATCTTGCATGTATCCTTCTGAAATAGAGTGTGCACCCCTGCATTACTCATATTGCTAACAGATATCAGATTTCTTGTGAAACCCAGAATATGTAGCACACTTGGAAGGGTTCTACTCCTCCCATTGTGTAGTATCAGTCAGACTCTTCCTCGTCCGACAATTTTGGTTTTCAAGTCGTCCCCTAAGAACACATCACCTCCTTCATATTGTGCATATTTGCAGAACCATTCTCTATGTGGTGTCATATGATATGATGCTCTTGAGTCGATCAACCAAACATCTTGATCCGAATATGTACTGGTCGATTCTAGGTACACATCGCCTCCCTTATCTAGAGTCGTCTTTCTTTCAATCAATTGCTTCTCATCGGATCATGTACTGACTTCCATTTCCTTCGACTTGCAGTCCCTTTTGTAATGCCTAGCTTTACCGCATTTCCAACATCTTCTCATCAACTAAACAGGGGATTTAGATCTACCCTTCGACTTAGACTTTCTACTGAATAATTTTCCTTTATCTCTATGAATCGTTCAACCTCTCTCCACTAATGCATCTTTGGTTAATCCTTCCATGTTCTTCCTTCTCATTTATTCAGATAGTAGAGATGCAACCACATCTTTTAATGCTAATGTAGTTGAATTACTCCATATAGCCATGACTAAGCTATCACATGAGTCTGGAAAATAACATAATAGGCTAATACATTTCTCCTCGTCAGTGATTTTAATATCCACAGAAGATAACTGGCTTATTATGGTATTAAACACATTTGAATGCTCAGTCACCGAACTATCCTCACTCATCCTCAGAAGATACAATTTATTTCTAAGGAACAAATTACTTACCAAGTATTTCGATTGGTACAAGAATCCAAACTTGTCCCACAGTTTCTTGGCTGAATCTTCACTTGAGACATTCAACGGCATTGAATCTACAAGAAAAATTATAATCGTACTCATTTCCCTTCTCTTGAGTTTCTCCCATTCTTCCCTCAGCATACCTACTCGAATGGTACCTAGACATACTTCTGCCCATTTTTCTTGATCTGCAAGGATATCTTCAATCTTAAGCTTCCAAAGCTCAAAATTTTGGCCATTCAATTTTTCGATCGCTATTCTCGAGCTACTCACCATTCTTTAAGAACAACTTTAAAGGTCTTTGACTTATGACTCTTACTGAATTTACGGTTTAGCTCAGATGCAAGTTAAACCAAGCTTTGATACCACATAGTAGGAAATTAAACACTTCCACGCTAAACCTAGCAGAAGAGAGGAAGAAAGATTTAGGCTATAAAAGAAATGACAAAGCAAACATTCAATACACAGAGATTTTACCCTAGAAGCCCAAATGCGAAAACCAGCATTCCTTGAGCATCTTTCTCTCTTGTTCTCTTATTCATTTAGAATAAAATATTACATGCCTAACATTGGTCTACACCTAAGACACAATTGACATCATACCTTCTTTCTTTACACAAGAACAACCTTGTAGCCAATTCGACTTACATCTACATGACCAACAAGCTCTAAAATGATTTATCTAAATATTAGCTTTTATAGCATTACAACATGCCTTATTTATAGGCTATACAATAGGAAAAAACCTAAATAAAGGCACCCAAAAATGGCTACAGATCCATACAGTTCATTGGCTACAATCCCATGAATCTCGGGATTATTTTCCAGTCAACTACCAAGTCAGTTTACCAGTTGACTACTAGTCGACCTCCATTCAGTCTTCAATCGGTTGCCACATGACCACCTATCGACCTCTTATTGGTCAGCCTCTTCAACTTGTTGTCAAGCATCTCAACTTCAACTTTACCCGGTCAAACACTTCGACCTTTGACTTTCTCTGCCAGTTGATCCACCTCGACTAGACTTTCACTGCAAAGAATATAACAACCCAACACAATAGTCCCCAATGAAGACCATCTTGGGTGCTTCTTCCATACCTATATTATGTTTCTTGGTCTTTAACAAGAAATCATAGTCTAGTTTGATGCTACTAGAGACATTTCCTTGGACCACGTGCTCACCCTCATTTTTTTCTATCTATAATCCCTTGGGGTCGTCTTCCTCCACATTGTCACTATCAATCTTCTAATAGTGTACAACCTACTTCAGTTTGGCCATCAGGTTGTGGTATGCATAGATGACTTTCGATATGGTGTCTTTAGGCTGGTGATGGAAGATCAAATCCTTTATTCTTAAGAGTGCATCCCTCTGCATTGGGATTTCCATGGTGAAACTAAATGTCCCACATAATTGTTTTCTTACACTTCCCCAATCCCCACTTTGCCTTCTTGTTTCCTTTTGTATGTACCATCTTCTAGGTACCATGTCGATGGTATGGAAAAAACTATGGACCCATTGTGTGTGAGGAATATTCTTGGTTGTCGAGCACCTTTTACAAAATAAAATATGCTCCTAAGGATCTTCAGTACCTGTATATCAGTTTATCAGTTCAAATTTAGTTGTGGTTTGGAACATAACATTTATAAATTTGACCACTTGTTCCCATTCCTGTATGTCCCCGTGGTGTGTTTCCCACTAGTGGATGAGTGTTCCTTTGACGACCGCATTCATGCCTTGTATCCTTTAGTTCTTCAGGACCAATTCTTCCATATGCACCAGAAATGTGTCCACTGGCCCTATACCATCAAATTTTGGCACATTGAATAACTCTAATCCAATCCAACACATCACCTTTGTAATTCATGTGTATCTCCTCGTGGAAATTTCATATAGCTTATTATGTCATATTTCCATGACATCCTCTAAATATGTTTCATAGGAGTGTACACTTCTCTAACTCATCTCACCATCAGTTGTGGGGTTGACGTAATCTTCCCTGCACCCTATGATATTATATATATTCTCAATGATAAAACTATGAGCATCCCCATTCATGGGCTCATTATATATGTCTCTTTCATTCAAATCCAATTGCACAATAACATCAAGGTGTCTGCTTCAAAGAATATTTGTCATTTCTTCGGGTTCAAGATTGCATTGTTATCAAATGCCCAGTCACTGCAAAGTAGATCCGAGTAAGGGTTTGATTCATCTATTATCTCAATCACCTCAAAATAAACTCTAATCTTTACTTCTTCAATGTTCACTTCCACTTTATCCGGCCTACCGATGGGATACATTTTGTATTGGTTGGTCAGCCTGAGTTGAATGGGGGACCACACCAAGTTTGGTTTACCCATAAACTCCCAATATTTCTTTGAAAATATGTTCACATCATATCCCAGGTTCAACATGACATCGTCCATCTTATAGCTTTCGAGTTCAGTTGTCATCTTAAACTCTCTTCCTATGTGCTTCTCTCTTCCATCTCATTCTTGTAGTGGGGGAAAAATACCTATAGTGGATTCCTCTTCCCCTATACATCTTGTCAACATGTGGGTTAACTTCTTAGTAGCTTTAGGATCACTTAACATATTAACAAAACAACACAAGAAATCACTTACTTGGTTATTTAATTCCTCCTCGCGATCAGTGTTGCATTATATTTCTTCTCGCGCTATGTGTCGCATCTCTTTGCACATGTGTTCATCCTCCATTACCTTTTTTTTGGACCACTTTACCTCTTCATATCTATGGAATTCTTCCAATGACCTTTGTGTCACATGTTCTATCTCTTCGCGCACATGAGCTTCCTTCAATGATTTTTGTGTGGTGTGTTGTAACTCTTTCCGCGCATGGGCTTCCTCTAGTGATCTTTGTGTCATGCACTCTAACTCTTCATGCACATGAGCTTCCTCTAGTAATATTTTCATTGCATGATGTAACTCTTCGTGCACTCTTTCCTCCTCCAAAGCCCTTTGGATGTCATGCAGAAATTACTTTTGTTTGAGTCATCAGAGTAATCAAGTGCAACGATAGTTGTTCATCTATTAGAGAGTGGTCTCGATAAATTCTCAACCATTGGTCATAGTGCAAGCCATAGGATTGGGATATGATACTTGAGAATGGAGTCCAATGATGAGAAGGTATGATGAACATAGATCCATCAGAGGATCCACGTCAGTTGTTGAATCTATGATGATCTATATCAAGGAAATAAAGTGACGTCGAAGTGACATGTTGTGACAGTTTGGTGGTCAGGGTGATGAGGATGTTAGTGTGGTAGTTATCATATCCTAAAGGGTGATGCATGTCATATTTTGATTGTGAGAAACAAAAGTGGGCCCAAGTTGGACGTGGAGACCTTTAGGTCATTGTATCAAATATCAGTCATTGAATATGGCACAACGAGTAGATCTTCGTCGTTCATCAGAGAGTCTCTGGTCCGAGTAGATTGTGATACCTACAGTGAATATACTCTGGCAACGAAGGACTCTGAGAGCCAATAATAGTCATTGATCGAAGAAAGGGCCAAACAAAATGAAATTCATAGATCTGTCGTGGACCCAGTTGGGTATGAATACCTTTAGAACGTCATCTTAGTCGTTGAGTTGACATGATGAACAGATCTATGTCATACTTCAGAGTGGACAGTGTTACCAATAATAAACATACAATGACAATGATGACAAGGAACTCAGAGAGTTCTTATGAGTCATATATTGGAAAGAAGGTGAGATGCAATCTCAATCATAGATATTTCGTGGTCCCACTAGATCAGTTAAAGACCAAATAAAGAGACGAGAGATAAACATTATGCAGGTTGAAGGTGACGACGAGGATCGGGGTCGTTGATCCCTACCTATAAGGACCGTTTGATATATCAGAGTATATCGTCGGAGAAGATCCATCGAAACTAAATTTTATACCCATGCTCTTGTTGTCTTGATGACGACGATCATTAGCATGGTGGCAAGGAAAGAATAAATTGACAATTGCAATCAAACGAAGAGATGATCAGACGGTTGTTGAGCGTCAAGGTGGTGTTGAGTATTTCAGTACCTCGATGGTCTCGATGAATGTGATCGCAGATCGACAATGTAAATTCAATGGATATCTAGATCAAACGATGGTCGAGTGTCAAGGACTAGTGAATGAGATCACATGCAATAGAAGGAAACCAAGATCGGTTTTCATGGATGTGTTTTCGTTGGATACAAAGGAATGTTTTAGCCTGATTTTGAGGAGATTTGGAGCCAACCAGTTGAGCATGATTTGTATGTGGACAAATCATTAAGAGTGTGATCTCTATAAATAATGATGCCCTAATCGACCTAGGGTTTTGTTGATGTTTGAATCGGTTAAGATCGAAACAACAACCTCATGAGGATTAAAGATCCCCCTTTGTTTTTATAGATGTGGTACTCTCTTTGAATTCTTTAAAGATTTATCTTTGAAAATATTGAGAAAGCAATATTAAAATGGTAGAGTGCTAAAAAGAAAACTCCAAATCTTTATCATTCAAACAAATAAAAGTATTGAATAGAATATGCATGCATCAAGAATTCCTGAGAAATGGACCAGGAACCTACACTCATAAAATAATATATTTGCAAAAATATGATACAAAGAAAATAACTATAAAAAATATAACATGAATCTCACATCCATCACAGTTTCAAATATTTGTTATCACATTTAAGGAAAGAAAGATGAAAGGCCTATATATCAAATAACTTTAAAGAAGTATTTTCATTAAAATCAAAATAGGATTTGATAGGTTGATTACAAATATCTTATACTCAAATGCTCAAAGTTCAAAGATACAATTAAAATTAACCCCGAAGTAGTTCTCTGGAGTTTTCTCAAAAAAAAAATAGTCTTTAATAGTCTTAAGAAAATAAAATGTGTTTGTCCAAAGATGGATTGGGATTGGCTCCCGTGGACCATAAAATAAAAAAATGAAATAAGAAAAAAGTAGGAACAGAGATGGAACGGGGCGAGAACAATCCAAGACCTGAAAACATAATAAAAGGAGCGATCAAAAAATGGTTATATTCTCCTTGGGATAGAAAAAATATAACTAGATGAATTCTGAAAGCAGAAGAGAAAGGGAGAAGGATGTGGTCAATTTGCACTTATTGTGATGGAATCTCTCGTTCATTTTTGGTTCATTGTTGCTCTTATATTCTCTCTAGTGACAGTTTCTTGACCGATACCAACTACTTCTATTCGATCTTCTTCAGCAATCTTGATTAAGGACAACTTTAACCAATTTTCAATATATCCACGCATTGGAGCAATGATTACCTCTTATTTAACTCTTATGTCTAACATTGTGCTTTCTAATTCTCTATAATCAATTGAAAGTTGTTGTAATGTAATTTCAATATCTTCATTTTTATTTACATATTCCACGAGCCAAATTTCAATTTCTTTCTCCATGTACTCAATCATACTATTGAACTTCTTCGTTGATATACCTTTCAATATCTCTACATGTTCTAGAAATTGTTGCCTTGTCAAGAGAATTTTATTTGAAATAAGTTTGGGATCTTGTACTTCACTAGTAGTTCCTGCAAGGTCTAATCCCATTATCTTGGAATAAGCTTCACTCTTTTTTACACTTAGGACATACAGGTCATCCAATAATTATTTTAATGTATTAATTATTTTCATCCAACACGCCTTGAGTTGTTTCATGCGGGTAGGTGAGGGGAAATCGTCCTCTTTTCTTTTCAGCTTTCTCATGCTTGAAACCTTTAAATTAAATGTAATAACTACATCCTTATAAAAACCTTCGTCATTTCTTAAGTCAGCTTGTAAATATTCTCTGAAATTTCAAATTCTAGAGCCAAGGGAGACAAAGTTGCTTGCTAAATCCTATGTCTCTAAAATGAGAGACATTGTCTTTTTAAAATTTACTCCAATGTAGCTCCTAATTGCAGTAAGTAAACTCGATGTTCCTTTCAATTTCAAACTTGATTTTTTGGTTTTCTCAATGCTCTTCCAGGGTTGGACCACTGAAACATGGGTAGAAATATGGGGGGTGGCATTAGAGAATGTTATAATTCCTTAATTATCTCCCTAAGCATCATATTTTTTGCCTATGTGTCACCCACTGACACTTATAGGGCATCGCCCGTAGATTTGTGAATTCTGGAAATTTTGGAAGGGGGTGCACCTTTAAAATCAAATTCCGATTTAAATTTTCTTTTATTCTTTGAATGTAGTTTCTCTAAAATTATTTTTTTAGAAATTCTGTCAAACAGAGCATTTTGTACCATGAAAGATTCATCTTCTAAAAAGGTATGTTCTTGAGTTTCAATCTCGGTTGCAACTTCCCTGCTTTCCTAGAGTCTTTGTTCATCATCTGGTAACTCAATATCTTCATTGTTAATATCTAGATTCATATCTTGAAGCATGACTTCTCCTTCAAGTATGATATTTTATTCCTCCTGTTGAGTACCTTTCCCTTTTCTTTTGACCTGAAGTTTATGAGATTTCTTCAAATTTCCTCTCGGAGGATTTTGGTCACCCCCATCATCGAAATTGTTGGTATAAGATTTATTTTGTTGTGGTGTCATTGGTTGAGAACTTTCCTTTGGTAGACCACTTTTTTGTGATACACTTGGTGAATGAACACTTCTTTCATTTGTAACTTTTCCTATTTGTTTATGTTTATCTATAGTACTCACAATAGTTTCAAAATCTTTTGTTTTCCTTTCGCCAACTGGTGCTAGTGGATCTTGACAATCTCCCTCTTCTTATTCAAACAAAAATGTATTGGCAAGTGAAGTATTGTATCCAACAGATGTCATGTGGCCCATGAAAACATGATTTGGGTCAAAACCCTCCATTTCATCTGCAAATTTCAAGTTGTATTCATCCAATTAAACTGTGAATTCGTCAATTATAGAAATGCCTCTTAATCAAATTTGCCCAATTTTCCATGGCATTGGAATAAATTGTTTTTTCCTTTTCTGATGGAAGAAATGTACCCATAATTTGTATTGTCTACCAACCTCTATGACAAACATTCTATCTGAAACATAATAAGGGAGGCCGAAAGGATTCTCATGCGAATAGTATATTCGTATCACAGTATAATGCTCCATTTCCTCATAACTCCCCTTTTTATCTAGGAATTTTTATGCTTCCAGAGATAATCTAGATGTTTTTGGACTAAATATGAGTTTCTTGAAAACAAAAACGAATCCCTTATAAACTTCATAAAAATAATAAGTAACACTTTATCTCCAAAGGGATTGGTGCCACATTGGTATTGGATCAATTTTACAATCAACCCTCCCTCTGATACTCAAACCTTTAAAAACATGACAATAAGTGATAGCAAATATCAAATATGAGGACATGTAGAATCTTTTATTTTCCCTGAAATTTGCTAATTGTGAGGAAATTTCTATGGAAATAAACTTTGCCCAGTCAAAGATTGCCTTCTCATGAACTGTAAAATATATAATGTAAATGGATAACCGAGGAATTGTCAGTGTTGATTCCTGATCTGTAACTCTCGTAAAGAGCCATGCAATCTCTTTATAATGATTTTAAAGCTAACTGACCTGAATATTCGATAAATCCTTTGGTATCGTGGCAGGATCTTCAAGGTATTCTCATAGGAGTTCAAGTCCATAATTTATTTCCTTAAGGAATTGTCTAGCTTCCTCCCCTTTGAATGTGGTGGTTGGATCATGGAGCTTTAGCGTCCTTTTGAAAACTAATAGTGATAAGGAAACATGAGATTCCCCTTGAAGTTGAATCACTCTTCATTTTTGTTCATACTTATCAACACACCAAGAAACAATTTCCCTAGAATCAAAAACCTCTGGTACGCACCCTGTTGAAGTGATGCTTGACTTGCAGACTATACTTTTGTTCCTTTCAGGTAGTGGTAGTGATGAATAATACCGCTAAGACTTTGACCATCGAAACCTTTGGTCCTCTTGCCCAAATAAATTCAAAGTATCCTCACATAAGTGTTCTCTTCCTTTCACTGCCATGTTGTTTGAAAGTTGGCGCAATTTTGTATATTCACTTTGAAACGTTAATTTCAAAGTAAATTCCCTTTTGATAATATAACTCACAACTCCTTTTTTTATGAAAGAGTTATTGCAGATTAAATGAAGGTTTACCTCAAGAAGTTTTCCATTAATAATGGCCTTTTCAAAATTTAATTAGATATTATCCTTCATAAGATTAGCATTAAATAAAGTCTTGGGAAAAGTGCAAAATAATATATGTAATATGGCCAAGGCTCAGATACATATATCAAGAAGTGACGGAAAAAACATAAACCCACCAACCCACCAACCCACCAACCCGCGGTGATATTGAAAATCGGTTAAGTATTGATCTATCAAGAGAATCGAGAGTCAGTCAGACTCGTAGAACACAAGAAAATGAAATGGAGAAACATGAACCCGTGAGTCCGCCCACCCGCGAACCCGTCGTGCTAAGAAACTTTGAAAATATTCTAAGTAAAGTGAAAAATGATGGTCGTGAAATAATAAGGTGCATTTTGATGATGGTGGAAGAGCGGACTTGAAGGAGAATGATGATACCAACCCGTGAACCCATCATTATGGGAGAACTTAAGAAATGGCTAAGTCTCAATGGAATATGGATACAACAGAGAATAGAAATGTAATTTCTATTACATGGAACTTGATAAGGAAGGCTATGAACTTGCCATGAATTGAAAATTTTCTAAGTAAAGAAAAGGTAAAAGTAAAATATGTGAGCTTATATATAGATCAATAGGTGTGTGTGGATTGAAGTGAGAAAGTGGTGAGATATGAGGTTCTCAAGTGTGAGAACAGGTGTGTGTTGTGTGAGAAAATCTGAAGGGAAGTGGAGCTCTACAATTCTGATGCTCTCGCGTGTTAGAGAAAGTATGCAAAGAAGTGGAAGATTGTAGACAAGTGATGGAGTTTGAGGAGTTTTGAGTTTGCATAACCAAGAGAGTGGTAGAGTATGCGAAAGTAAGAGAAGCTCCAAGGCTCACAATTATGAGGATGTCCGAGAATGGAAGAGAAGATAATGTAATCGTCAAAGGGTGGTTGGGAGGTGCAAGGAATTTTTGGATTTGTATAGAATGAAAGTGTTGTGTCAATAAAGACAACCATATTTATTACAAGGTGGTTGGGTGGTGCAAGGAAGGTAAGACAAAAGCATATTTATTTCAGGGTGGCAAGGTGGTGTTGTAGAAAATAATATATTTTTTGAGAATAAAACTTAGTCTAAATTATATTTCAGCCTCCTACAAAGCTTCAACAACCACCCAACTGTACTTTATGAGCAGAAACACTAATAGATAAGTTTTGAAATAAAAATAACAGTGGAAATAACTCTTTAACAATAGACTGTAAACCTCATTTGGCACAAAAAATCTAAACAATACCACTTGAAGAATACACAAGAAAGTAAAGATAGATTTAAGGAGATAAATCT
>JZKD02S0723066.1:215770-228848 GCA_000966675.3 Picea glauca
ACCTTCTTTAGCAGGGAAAGCAGAGGGAGTAACAGGGGTAACATAGTAGGAAGAGGTAGAATTCCTAACATGTCATGGCAGTAGAGGAGACACCAGAAGATAAGGTTCTCGATTCATTTTGATGTAGATTCATAGGAATTCAACTAGTTGGTGCAAACTTGTTATTTAAACCTTAGCGGGTAGCCAGCTTTACCTCAAACCCCAACTCCCCCTAGTGCACCTTTGCAACCTCACCCCAGTATCATGGAAAATTTTTAGCCTCTTATTATTCCTGTGAATGATGGCTGGGATAATAATCTAATGAATCCTCCTTCATGTATTGCACAGTGTCCTACCGGTCCCAAAGACCCTCCTCTACCTCATCACACGGTTATTTTTGTTACATCAGTTGTTTCCATAGCTCATTCCTCTCCCAAGGAACATAAAGTGCCCTCTCAAGAAGTTCAAATTGATAAAGAAAAGAAGTCTATTGTTGTCCCTAGTACTGACATATCCCAATCTACGTCTATGTACTCAAAAGAAAGTCAACAAAGGCAGAAAGTGGTAGAAAGGAAATTACTTTCAATGACATGCATCCATAGTTTAGTAAGTATGAAGGCAAGAAAGATAAAAAGCTCTTTCTTGAAGACATAAAAAATCTTAAGCCAAGTGAGTCTAAAGGCAAGAAGGAAAGAGAAATTTATTTTAAGAATAAATACCCTCAACTATTCTCATTTATATCATGACAATGTTTATTTTTTTGGACATATGAGACTTTATTTTGGACAGACAACTAACATATGATATTTATTTTGAGAACTTAAAATATCATATTTTTTTTTATAAATGGAAGGTACAAGTGTTTTGTTGATTTGGATTTATTTTGATGATGTCATTTATTGCTTTATATCATGTTGCCATGTGTGTATATGTTCAGATTATTTTAGAGATACAAGGGATTTTTTTTATAAAGAAATGCTATGAAAATCTAGTGGGACCCCACCTACTATTAGTCAAAATATAAAAACACATTCAAGAGCATTTATCCTAAAACAAGTTTACTCTTACGTAAATTAAGAGTTAATTAATTTTGTAAATAAAAGTAGTTGAACTACTTAACTACTTTGAAGAAGATATAAAAGAGGATGAGGTGTTCAATAGAGGACATGAGAGAATGGAGAAGTGAGACTACCGATAAGATATGCCTAAGTCCTGAGTGATATTTTCATATTTCCATTTCATTTTGAGTTTTCATGAGAACTGAATTGTCTTGTTGACAACAGGGTTGTTCTTAAAGGTGGAAAAGAAAAGAATATGTAGTATTCATTGGTGATATGCTCCAAGGTCATTGTTTTTCTTTGAAGTCTGTTTTGCTTAATTAGAAGTTCTAATGTTGTTCGGTTCTAATGCAAGTTTTGCATATTTTAAATGATGATGCACATGTAACTTGAAATGATCTAGATTGGTCTTGCATTTTGATCTTTTCTTTTGGAATTCGTTTCCCATGTATGAGTCTTGATTACATTTTGGGCTTCCAAGAATTTCTCTAGTCCAAGC
This sequence comes from Picea glauca, assembly GCA_000966675.3. Classification (NCBI taxonomy): domain Eukaryota; kingdom Viridiplantae; phylum Streptophyta; class Pinopsida; order Pinales; family Pinaceae; genus Picea; species Picea glauca. The sequence goes on from JZKD02S0723066.1 coordinate 217,307, forward strand.
CCTCGAAGGGAGTTGAAGAGACATTTTCACTTGAAACTCATAATTATCATTAATAAAATATTTTCTAGTTTCTTTCTCACTTTGTGGAATGTTGGACTATTATCATTTTAGATTTACTGTTTTGTTAATAATTTTCTACATCTTATTTACATATTCATTTCTATCATTTATTTTTGTGTCATATTATCATTTTAAAGCCACAATACTTAGTATAAAGAATAAAGCATAAAATTAATATATTAAAAAACAAATTTCATATCCAAGTATCACATTTCTTGAGATCTGATCAAAATTTTGACAAGCTATAAATTAGGGTGATATTCTCGTCTATCTCGCCTAGCCTAACGAGATTCAAAAAATGTTTGTATAAGGATCATTACCATTTCTTGCATCAACATTTCTTTGGCGACCATATTGAGGATCTTTAGTCCCTGGTTCTTTTCTCTTCTTAATTTTAATGACTTTACCTTTTGCTCAACAATCGAATCTTAGGTTTCATTTTCCCGATCAAAGAAGCCTAACTTCAAGTTTGTTTGACTTCATTCTAGAGATTGTTGTGACCTATGAACAACTTGAAAGTTCTTGGGAGATAATTTCTCGTGATAAATAAATTCAAGAGCAAAGAGAGGCCCTAGAAAGGCAAGCTCATAACCATCCAACGTGTTTTAAAGTTGTCTTATGACCACTCAATCTTGTGTATCATAGTGAATGAGAGGTGAAACACCTGAATTTGATCCTTTCCTTGAAATTGGAAGAAGGAAGGCAATCCTAGAAAACCTTTAGCCAAAGATTCGATGATATTTGTCTGATTCTGGGACTGAATTTATAAGTTTATCAAAAACTTTCTCTCCCAAAAATATCACAGTGACTTCTTCTGGTGATTTTGGTACTCCAAGTGGACCCACTTCAACACAAGCTTCTTCCTCATCCATAATTGGAAGTCTATATAGTAATTTTAATCCATCCCAATCAACAACCAATCCAATGAAATTAATTCAAAAATTTGACTTGTTTAATTTGAAGAAGATACCAATATCACTCCCTGGCATGTTCCTTCACCTTTAAATTTGAATCCTACCACTACCCCTCTTCTCAAGTTTAAAAATCATTTGCCCACGTTTTTAGGCAATAGAGTAATATATGTTAACGATTATTTAATTGTTTTTTCTAATGCCTGTCATAACATAGGTGCTAATAGCCCGCAGGGGTGTAGACGGATTGGCAAGTGCCATGTAAATGGAAGGAAATTGGTAAAATGAGGTCTCATGTTCAATTCTCACCTCGATTTACTTGTGCGCCATTCTTGCAGGCTGGGTGGTTGCACCTGGGGTTATAGTGGTAGCAGATGGGGATCTACCCCGTGTCACGCGAGTACAAGAACCGCGCGTTGCTGATTCCCCCAGTACTAAAAAAAAAACAAGCATAGGTGCTAATGATAATGACACATGTATGAGATTGTTTTTCAATTCAAAGGCAACAAATGATTTTTTTGAATTGCCCCCAAAGGATTTTTCCACATGGGTTGAGTTATGTTACCAGTTCAAGTTCACTTATGGGCAACCTCAAAACCTAGTTGATTTATTGAAAAGTTACAATAATTTGATCTACGATAAAGGTGAGACAATTGAAGCATTCAATTTACGTTTCACCAAGTTATATAATCAAATTCCCGAGATAATTAGGCCTCGTAATGAAGTTACCCTCATGCATTTTTTTTTACATGAACGGTTATGGGATTATATTAGAAACTTGGCATGAATGCCTCAATTTGGAATACAAAAATTGGGAGCAAATCCCAAAGCACCTCTCCAACTAGAAGAATCATGGCGCTTATGCTAATATTCCAATTTTTCTTACATGCAACAATGGAATCCATTTCTGTGATTTTCCCAAGCTTGTGAATACAAACAAATTGCTTCAATAAGATGCAATAGAAGATGGCAGATAGAGGGTTAAGGAATTGGATCCCAAGATTCGTCTCTGTCTCTTAGAATGGACCCAACAGATAGGAGGATTGCCTTATTTTCTTCTAAATCCGCTTCCTTATTGTTCGTTCTCAGCACATGGAAAATTTTCAAATTCTCCAAGGATTTTGCTAGAACTTTGATTCTAAAAATCAGCCTTGAAAACCGTAAATCTGACGGAGCAGAATTGGTCACTATGGTTTTGATGATGGCCTACGAGTCCCCAAATACATTTACCTCACTGATGCCCAAGTCTTTGAGATACTTGAGACCTTGGAAGAGAACCATTGCTTCAGCTTGGATGCTGGAAGTATGTCCCAGGCCCCAGGCGAAGTTGTGGATCGTTCTGCCTTCTAAATTCTTTATAACTCCTCCTGCGTCGGCTTTTCTTGGATTGCCTTTGGCTGCCTCGTCAAAGAAGAGAGAGTGTCTTGATTGTTTGGAGATATGGTCATAGAAATCTTTCTCATTTTCTCTTATTTTCCACTCTTTGGGAGGGATGATGGTACTTACAGCATTTTGGAAATGAAGATCAAGTGAGGCACCCCAATCAATGTCTTGTTGGCATAAGTTTGAGTCATCCATTTGATCTCCCAAGCATTCTTTCAGCTGGCATTTTATCTTTATTACAACAAACTTAGCATCCTGCGCTTTATTTCTGAAGATCCTTTTTTTCCTCTCAAGCCAAATTTTCCAGCTAATGATTTTTGGAAGGGAGGTCTAAGCAGCTTTGATTATTTTGTTTTTTGGAGAGGGGCCAGGATATCTGGGAAACCAATTTGCGAACAACTCAGAAGTGGAGCTAGGGAATACAAAATTGGATCTCCAAGTGCCTAAGAGCTCATGCCAGATTTGTGATGCAAATTTGCACTCCAACATAAGATGGTGGGCGCACTCAACGTTTTCTCTGCACAAGATGCACCTAGAAGGACCATAAATTCCCCTCTTCTGTAATCTGTCATCTATTAATATTTTTCTATGACACAGCAGCCAACAAAAGAAGTCAACTTTCGAGATGGAGGAGTAGTTCCAGATCCCCTTCCAAGGTGCTAGATCCGGAGGAACGTGAGGCTGCTCCAGCAGTGTAGCGTAGCCCTACGCCACAGAGAAGCCACCAACCATCGAACCCCAGCCATGACTATCCTTCCTTCTCGCATGAGTGGGAGCCATGCCATGTAATAGGGAAAAAAACACAGTGCAGTCGATCTGGAGTTCCGGGGGCACATGGATTTGCTTCCAGCTTGCCCAGCTTAGACCATTCCATAAGAAGAGGTCCCACAACATTTCGTATCCAGCATCGTCCAACCACAGGTGCAACATTTGCAGGGAGATGCACTCTGCCAGTGGAGTTTTGTTCATAATTCGATCGTTCCACACATTGATGATTTTTCCATTTCTAGGGATCCAGAATGCATGAGAATTGATCAGAGGGACAACTTTAGTGCAGAGATTGAGGAAGGATGACTTGATTTGGGGGAGTGGATTGTCCAGGCATCGAGTTCTCTGAACTTTGAAGTATTTATTCCACAGCGCCAGCTGCGCCCAGCCAGGATTGGGGGCAATGATTCTCCAAATAATTTTTTCTCCCATAGTTATATTTTGGGAGCATAGATTTTTAAAGTTCAAATCCCCCTCCATCATTGGCTTGGAGACTATTTCCCAACTGACGAGGGGGGGGTTTTTCTCATTCTGATTTCCTCCCTTCCAAAAAAATTGATGAATGTAATCCTCCATCTTCCTGAGGATTCCTATAGGAGCAAGAAGGATAGAGAACTGAAATAAAGGGAGGTTGTTGAGCACAGCTTTGATGAGCACCATCTTACCTGCAATATTGAGCCAGGAGGAACCCCATGCCTGCATTTTATTTTTGAATTTCTCTAATTGGGGAAGCCAGTCTCTGTTGGAGGCTCTCTTGAGAAAGATAGGAAGCCCAAGATACTTGAAAGAAAACCAGGATGAGGAGGCAACAAACCCAAAGCATCTGGCTATGGCATTGAGAGAGGAGGTTGAGATGTTCCAACAATAAATGTGACATTTCCCATTGTTTATTTTACTGCCAGATTCCTCACAGAATTCGTCCAACACTTCTTTGAACCTAGCAGCCAATAGCACAGTGGCAACACCCAACAACAAAGTATCATCGGCATAGAGGGCGCGATTGATGTTTTTAACCCCTCTTGTTATACTTAGCCCAATGATCTCATGGTCTTGTTGCTTCTTATCAAGATAAAAGCTGAGGACAAAAGATTGAAGAACAAAAAGAAGGGGTGAAAGAGGACACCCCTGCCTAAGTTCTCTCGAGGCTTTGAAGAAGTCAGCAGCCCTACCATTCACCAGGGGGGCAATCCAGGGCTCTGAGATACAAGCCTGAATCCAATTTATAAATCTCGAACCAAACCCAAGCTTATGCAAAACATCCAAAAATTCGATCAAAATCATTTTCTAGATCAATCTTGACAACCATACCTTTTTATTTTTTATGAAGACTTGAGTGAATCGCCTCTTGAACTAAGGTGAAGTTGTCCACAATTTTCCTACCATGGATGAAGCCACCTTGGTTCTTCGGAATAATTTTGGGGAGGATGTTAATCAATTTGTTGGCTATCACTTTGGTAATCAATTTGTACCCTATGTTACAAAGGGATATCGAACGAAATCCGTTGAAGGTATTGGCTCCTTTGTCCTTAGGGATGAGAGCAAGGAACGCAGAGTTAGTACTGCCTCTGATTTTCTGACAGTCTTGGGATTTTAAAATCATTTTAAAGAAGTCCTTTTTCACAATCTGTCAACAGGATTGGAGGAATCTGGCTGTAAATCCGTCTGGGCCTTGGGCTTTGTCAAGGTCCATAGCATAGAGGGCATCCTTTACTTCACTTTTGGTGACTTTGGCTTCCAACAGTTGATTCATCTTAGCTGTTATCAAGAGGGGAACCACTTCCAGAAGTTTTGAATTCTGACCCATCTCCTCTTCCTCATTATACAGATTTTTAAAGTGGAGGAAGGTTGCCCTTTTGATGCTAGTATTGTCCTTGTGAGTGGTATTTTCATCCTTAATTTCGGAGATGGAATTTGAACATTTCCTTGCTTGGGCTTGCTTGTGAAAGAAGGAGGAGTTCATGTCCCCTGCTTTGAGCCAGAGACTTCGAGATTTTTGCCTCCAGTATTCTTCCTCAGCCAAGCAAGCCTTATGAAAATTCTGTTGAAGATGTGCCTCTTTGTCTAGAGCCTCTTTTGTTATTTCAGCATCTTCCAAATGCAAGTGGTGGAGTTATAACGTACTTTGGATTTTTTTTCTTTCAGTAGTAGGATTGGGCAGATATTTGGCCCAACTTTTCAAAATAGCTTTCATTCTTCTAAGTTTTTCCTCCCAAACAAAAAAAGGGAGCCCTTAACTGGTTGCTTCCAACTTTCCTTGATCATGTCCATGAAGTCGAGTTCCTTAACCCAAAGAGGGCTAAATCTGAATGGTATTGGACCAAGATCAAGGTGTGTCAGCAGCTCAAGCTTGATGGGTTTGTGATCGAAAACGCTGCAAGGAAGAATATGCATTCTAGCCTATAACCCTAGAAGGAGGAAGGAGATTTGAACGAAAAATCTATCTAATCTTGCTGCAATATGTCTAGGACCGATTATTTTATTTGACCGAGTATACTAACTAGTAAAGGGCTTGATGTCTAGCAAGTCCTGGTCCTGCATAAGATCTTCCACCCATTCCCTTGTCGGATTCCTTACGATGTTGCCTCCTCTCTTTTCTGTTGAGAGTAAAGTGAGATTAAGGTCACCAGCAATGATGACATTATCCAAAATTACTAGATCTTCCAGGCTTCTTATGGAATCCCAGCAGACCTTTTTCTCCCTAGCATTAACTGGGACATACACATTAAAGAGGCATATGATCTCTTTTGTGACGAGATCCTGTAATTTTAAAAACAACCAGTGAGTGTTTAGGGTCTCAGAGACTAATGAGAGATTATTAGTATTCCAAAGAGTGTCCAACCCTCCTGATGCTCCATGAACAGAGACTACTTGCGCTCCACCTTTATTCCAGAATTTCTTACTTGCTTGAAGGAAGACTAAGTCCTCCATTTTTGTCTCCTGAATGAGGAGTATGTCTGGGGTTTCTATCCTTATTAGATTTCTTGTGGCTTCTTCTTTGGCTCCACTCCCCATACCCCTACAGTTCCAGGAGACGACCTTCATCATTTACTTTTATTGTGGTGGGCTCCCTTGGAGCCCTAAGTCTGGTGTCTCCTCATCTTCAGAGTTTTTGCCAATAGCTTCTCAAGGGTTGGTTGGGAGCCCTGAATCTTGTTTTTGTACATTTCTTGTTCTCTTTTTTCCCATGTTGTCTTGCGGCCTCTTGTGGATCTTCTAGCAGAGGTTTGAGAATATCCTATTTCTCCTTCCTCCTCTGAGTCCTCTGATTCTTGAACTTCCTCCTCAGCTTCTAAGAGTTTTTCTTTAGAGCTCTCTATGACACTTCCACCTTTGATCGAGCCGGAGGGGGTCTCTTTGGCTAGGGAGTTTACCTTTTGAATCTCGACCTCTTGGGTTTCCTCTATTTCCGAGCTTAGAGGCCCAAACTTGTTTTCTTTCCCCATCAAGGGAGGGTTTTGCTGGGTAGGGGATGGCTGAGGGCCTTTGCCAATTGGGGCACCGGACTTGTGGGGTTTATGGGAGGACTTGGTGTGCTTGATTTGGTTCCAGCCCTCCTCCTTCCCTTTCTCTACCTCACCATTGGTCGGACAACCTCTGGCAAAGTGGTCGTAAACATGGCATTTTCGGCATTTGAAGGGCAGTTGCTCATAATCTAGTTTTTGCACATGGGTCCAACTACCGACATTGATTTTTATGGCCTCTGGAAGACCCACCTCTAGATCTACCTCCATACATATTCTAGCACAATCATATTGATCCTTGTTGTTCAGTCGGTCTATAAATTTACCTAGGGCATTGCCTATGTGCTTCAATGAATCCCAGTTCCAACAGTGGACTAGAAGGTTTGGTAGCCTGACCCATACTGGGACCGCAGAGGGAACATCGACTGGAGGGTCGAAGTCTGGTGTCCACTTGTTAAGACACAAACCTTGAGGGCCCATGAAATAGGGTCCATTCTAGAAGATCAGAGCCTTGTCGTCTTTTGAAGTGAATTCAAACAGGAAGTAACCTCTCCTCAAGAAGTAAGAGGTTACGTTGTTTTTTTATCAATGGCGTCCAGTTCTTGATGACCCAGTTCTCCATGGATTTTGGAGAGGGCCAGAGCCCTATGAACTGGCCTTCGAGAACATGATCTGCCAAGGACAAAGCAACCTGGATCAGTCCCTCTGAGGGAAGAGAGATTTCAGGGATATCGTCTAGTTTCTTCACAAACTTTTTCGCTTCACATTTCTTCTTCTTTGGCAAGGATGTCAGTAGCTTATTGAATGCATCTGCACCAGAGGGCGGAGGTGGAGGAGGGGTTGGCCCCTAGGGCATGCCCAGAACTTCCATGGGTGTGAGGAAGCCCTAGCTCCAGGCATGACGCAATCAATCCTCAGTCGAACCTCACGCAATTTTTTTCACCCTCATGCATTATTATAATGCTATACCTCCTTCTTTTTGTCATAGATTAGAGGAAAAAATGTTAACAATCTAGGGTCAGCGTTGCAAATCTTTCTAGAATATGAGGAACAAATCATGAGAATTCGTCTTCCCATGGAAGATATGAACAAACAAATTGATATGAATGATATTTTACAATTAATTCAAGATATGAGTAATTGAATGATTTCCTTTGAAAATAAGGTGATTGCACAACCAATTCCTAAAATTTATGTTCAAGTTTCGCTTCGAAATCAATCTCAATCTTTCCAACCAAAAACCTTTATGTCTCATGCTTGGTTTAATTTTTGTGAAGAAAATCTTGAAGAAAGCACATGTGAACTTAGAAAGAATGCAAGGGAAAGAATTTTTGGGTCTATTCAACCATAGCCACTTTAGATTGGGCACCTAAGAATGATATATTGATGGTCGATACTAGGAATCATTCTTGTCGGAAAAAAACTAAAGGAAACTTAAGAAATAATCCTTCTATTATGAATTTTGATGTTTCAAATCCTCGACAATATGATTCTCAAAACACATCAAGCCCATCATACAATTCAATGGCCATTACTAGTTAAAGACAATGACACTTGTTGCTAAGCACGATAAAAAAATGTAGTTGTCATTATGCATAATCATGCAATCACAATTGTCACTCGATTGCCAAAACATATTCTTGGGATCATTGAAAAACATTCTCAATTATATCAATGTTTGTATTACAAATACGAGCTTATCCATCGATAAAGACATGTTTTACTTGCCAAATATTGCATCTCTTATTTACTTGAGCTTTTGCATCTAATACTCCCACATCACATCATGTAACAGTTGAAATTATCTTCCCATAACATCAAATGAATGAGGTTGTCCTCGCAATAGCCTCATCCCACTAGTTAATCTAGCTAAGCTTCCCCTTGAGTTTAAAGATACAATTCCAAACTCTTTTGATACTCTACAAATAATGAAAACTTTTTAAGTGGGACAAATTGTGATATATCAAGATCATGGAGTGCACAAATTTTTCATAAAATGACTGATCAATGTTTTGAGAGTGTTACTTGGGTATTCCTATATTTGCAAAGCCATTGATAGATATTTGATTTAATTGGGTTTTCTTTAGCAGACTTCTCACGTGATTTTCAAAGAAGAAGTGGTGATCTAGCACACCTAGTGACATGCCCTTGTGGTCTTAGACCTCGAGAGTTCGTGGCCATCTCCTTCCTAGGGCCCAAATGAGGCTTGTGGTTTATTTTTCCACTACCTTTTTTCTCTCATTGTTAAAACTTGGTTGTCATTAGGTCTAAGTCATAATTGAAGGAAAAAAATATGTTATAATGATCCAGGTGCATATCGGTGGCCAACCACCTTTTCTGACTGGCCCAAAATAGTTTTCTGGCAATTTTGGCAATTTACTATTTTTAGCAGTTTTTAACTTTCAGGTCCAAATTGAGGGCTCAAATGAAGGTTTTTAGATATTGAGGTTCTCAATGATATCCCACGACATGATTGAGCCCACAAAATGAATCTCCTCGATGATACCTTTCCAACGAGCTACCATACGCCTAAAACGGAGATCGTATGCAAAAGTTACGACCCCGGGAAGTTAATGTACTAACTTACACAAACTGGGCCCACATGGCTTTTGGCGCTTCATCTCCTAGGGTTAGGCTTTTGGATGTCTAGAGTTTTGGCATTCCTGTTTATTGTAAAAAGGCCTTCAGAGCCTCATTGTAATCATCTTCTTGTGAATACGAGTAGTCGTCACATCTCTTCTCAGAGATAAGCTGCCACCATTCTAGCGAGTCTTCACTCTGTATTTTTACAGTCTCTGTACATTTCTTTGATTAATAGAAATCGTGTATTATTGTATATCTGTGTTTATGGTTGCATCTATGATATATGTCTGTTATATTATTGAATATCTGTGATATCTCTGTGCATTTCTTTATTATATCTCCGCTCTCATTTCATGCCGAAAATAATCTGGATCATATAACCAAAAAGTGTGTGTTGAACCTCAACATTTTTGGGAGAGGGTAACCTGTCACTAACAACCTTTAATTTTGGTTCTCCAAGCTATAACAACTTAAGAAACAAGTACTCAAGAGATTAATGTATCCCTACAATGAACTCTTTAAGATTGTGAGCCAACTCTACTTTTAACACTAATGCATATGTTAGGCCTAGGATTAAAAACTTGTGAGGCTCATTGTAGAGAAAAATACCAATGGATTTAGAAGCCTTTCTAGAAATGGCCATAATTGGATTTTGAGGCTTGGAAACTTGAGCTAAATAAGACAATGCAACTTAATTGTTCTATAATTTGAGAAATCTCCAATTTATAGACAAAACACAACCAAGGTACTTTTGAACACTTTGGGCCCTCGACTAATGACCTATGAGCTATGGGAAAGGTTTTGAATTAGAGAAAGTAAAAGGCTTATGGTTAGATTTCAATTGCAATGGACAACATGAGACTCCTACATGTCTTGCACCCTCATTATGATCTTTGATCATTTTTTTATAGGAGACTTCATCGACAAAGTAAATTAGTAGGACCCATTAGTTTAGGTTTTCATAGATGTAATTGAATTGTTAAGTTGAATGAAACAAATAAATGTTAAACATATTACCTTGTCATGTAGTTAAAGAAATTCCTAACTCACATTAGTGCTAATGTTCATGACATTCATTATGTTGTAAGGCGTTCCCTCTTATAGAAGCATATGTCTTGAATTGACCTTTCAATCACCACATAACCATCGATATATGTTAGATGACCATCTACACATCCTCCACTGTCGATGCCTCGAAATCACCAGTTGTAAAGTGTCTTTTGTCTAGGGTGGCAATAGTGAGAGACACATGTTTATTATCATTAATAATTATGATCATATTGGATTCCAGATGTCCTGAACTATTCATTGTCTCATACACTTGTCTTGTTGTCATGGCTTCATCCCCAATCACAACCATCACGTCATTACCTTTTAATAAATCTCTCCCAACTTCCATTTTTGAAAATACATACAATTATGGTCACCAATTTTTCATTGCAGTCCTAAAAACCTACAACAATTACCGACTAGGTTGTTAATAAACTGAGCTCAAAAGAGATATTGGTATAACTATGTCTAGCATTGAAGGCGTTGTATTTGCTTTCGTCCTATTTGGGAAATCTGACTAAAACAAACACATGTTTGATTGTATGCATTTTTTACCTTCTTCTTATCAGGATCGTGTGTGGCTATGCCTGCACCCACTTCATTAGTATGGTTCAATGCATTTTAGAAAATTGTTCAAGTGCCCTAAAATTCATCATTAAATCAAATTAATTAATTAATTAATATGTGAATAAAAGGCATTGCAATCATACTCTGATGACCAACATCTCATATAACCTTATTCTCAAGCGTATCAGAGATGTGATCAAGAGCCACAACACCAAGTCTACCTACCAAGTGGCCTCTAGTTTTCAACACACCAAACACAAGTTCTGCTCAAAATTTCTATGGCTAGTTGCTCCATATCCTACTATTTGTTGTTGATTTACACAAAATTATGACCCTACCAAATTAGACCATTGGTAGAAATTCTTTATGTTCTTAGAAATAAAGTAAAAAATGAGATAAATTGGGCTTCTTACTCATGTAGAAAGATTATTTAGGTGTATTGGATAATTCATGGTGTCAAGCTACGATGTGGGAGTTTCTCAACCAATAAATTGTTCTTTGGAGCAATCTCCACAACTTCCCTCACATTTTTCATTTTTTTCTCCATTGGAATTATTTAGCTTAGTAGAAAAGATACAATGCTAGTGCATATTGCCATACAACAAACAAACATGCTTTATAATTTGATCATTAAGAAAAAAAGAAGAATCAAGCATATTTGAAACAATGAAAAAGATTAATATTGTGAATACCTAAATCAAGGAACCAAAAGAAGCGTTGGGATTTCATTGCTTTGTTAGATTTTCAAACTTTCATATA
>JZKD02S0723067.1:0-15047 GCA_000966675.3 Picea glauca
TTCATATATCTAGCAACTTTTTCATCATTGCTTTCCCGATGACCTGCCCTGATGTTCAGCTTGTAGAATTCTTCAGTGTATTCTTTCACTGTCATCATCTTCTATCTAAAGTTTTACATTCTCCTGAACAGAGTAATTTGATAATATATGGGGATGAATTTCACCTTCATATTCACGATCATCCTATCCTGGATTTTGATCTTCTGCTTGCCTTTGCAGCATCTGTCAGCTTGTAGTTCATCCCACCACAATGTTGCATGTCCCTTCAATCTTGTGACAACATGCTTGACTTTCTTGTCCTCTTAGACATATTCATAGTCAAAGTATGTGTCCAGATATCTAATCCATTCTAGAAGCTCCTCTGCATCCATATTTCCCTCATAAACTAGAATGTCCATTTTCGCTCTTGCACCCATTCTTGCAATATCTCTAATCAAACGTTCGTTTGCTGCATCTTCAGCTGCAAATTCTTATTCATGTTCAGCCTCAATTTCACTTTCAAAATCACTAATATCCCCAGCACTGACTGTGCATCTCTGTGCTGTCTCCATGTCTTCAAGTCTGGCGTGTAAATCACGCATTTCTTTTTCCATGGCTGGATCAGTCATATGCCTACCCCTTCTTCTCAACATTTCCCTCTCCTCTGAATGATCGGGTGTTTGCCTGTCCCTTCTCCTTGGCGACATGGTGAATTTTCCTTTTCCCTGCTACATAAAGCAAAGAAACCTTTCTGCAGCTCTGATACCAAAACTGACGCAGCCCTCCTCAACCCGCGGGTCAGGAAGTCCACGTACACAGGATCGTTCTTCTCTCCTTGGCCCGAAGAACTCTAAAACACTCTTCTATTTCCCTTTTGGGAAATCTGCACCCACAGTGAAACCTCGTGAGATTCATCCCTCATGTTTCGGGGAATCAGACTTTCGCGATATCATGAATCCTGTGGTCGAGCACCTGCTCACTGTGACTCCCGAATCTTAAACTTTCGAAAAATTCAACTCCAGCTTTAGGGTTTTGCAAGTTCGCGGGTTGCGATGACATGCAACTCTGCTCCAAAAACCCCGAAATCCCAATGCTATATTCCCTGAAATCCCAAAGTGTCAGACTTCGATACATTTCTCGATGCTGGCCCCACAACTATACTTCTTGCCATTTCAGGACTTCGCACTTCACGATTTCGCGAGTCCTGATGCAAGGCTTTCAAGACTTCGACTCACGAAACTCCAAAATAGTCAATGTGGTTGAATTCTACGTCAATATTGCGCCACCTGTCTGTCTCCCTGACTCCTCTGTCCCACATCGTCCTTTCATTCCTTTGGGACTTCGTGTTTTGTAATATCACAATTCCCATTGCAAATTTTATAGGACTTCAACCTACGAAACCCCGAAAATAGAAATTCACATGTAAATCCAACGACCCTTGTGGCTTAGATCTATGGCTCTACTCCTCTTGAGATTTATAACCTTTAGGAATACTCGCGGTAACCCCCTTGCTCCTTCGTGAGATCTGACGGCTCATGGGACTTCTCGAATTCTCTTCAGAGAATTCCGACTGTCCGTTCTTCCTCTCAGAACCTCTGCACAAATTAAACAAGGTGTCTCTCTCCATGAAACTCGTCCTCCTGTGGTCCCATGTCACTATGCCTTCCTTCAAACTTTCAAGGTGCTTGGCCTATTTCCTTCCTTCGATTCCTTCGAAGGTTCAATTCCTTCTGGGATTTCTCCAACTTTAATCCTTTCTAAAAACCCCTGCTCGCACAACTTGCGGCAGACCTCAAACACCTTCAAGTGTTGAACTCCCTTTGAATTTGCGCACTCCTACAGCAACAGTCTCTCAACCAATCATCCAGGTCACCAAACTTGAAACTATACTTAGCCTACGCACACCTTGCATGACTCTTGTGCCCAACTACACTTCCGAGGGAATGAGAACAAAAGCTATCTCTCCTGAGTTTTCAGAGACAAACCTCTGAACACTTTGTCGACACGCTCCTTGCAGACAATTCAACTGCACTCCTTGCAGGAACTCTTGCTCAAATAGAGAAACAATTGAAACTCATTCCTTTTCCCTTTCCTCTTAGATTTCAAACATTCAACAAGAAATCATTCATACATAGCATAAAAGCAAATGTACAACAGAAAGAGTAAAATAACCATGAGCATAACATTCAAAATGCATACACAGAGAATATATGAACACTATGAGTTTGAATCACAACTTTCTTGTATTAATTCAGAACTTCTGTACATGGAGTCTGCTACACAACTCTCTTCTTCTCCTCTATGCTCTTCATCATAATATTACAATACACAATGAGGGTGTCTATATCATGTTTCCCTCTTGCGCTCTAAAACTGTCTAATATAACATTTAACTCTATCTACTTGCATTAACTACTATAAATTCCTTCTACCTACTAAGGACGAGAGCAGATCGCTCAAGGTCCATTTACATTTTACAAGTGCGCTCCGTATTAATTATCTCATTTAAGATTGGCGCATTAACTTCAAGACAATTTCAAAATTTGTGTTGGGCGCTTGTCCAACTATCTTTTTCCTCCGCGCTGGCTCGCTTGAGATGCTCCGGCATCACTCTCCAGATAGAGAATCCATTTATTTATGCACCATTTCTCTCTTGAAAGGGAATTATTTGATGTACGACACATAAAACCAACATAGGGGCTTCCCACAACTACAATATTCATCCCGGGAACCTTGTTCCATATCGGTGATTGAATTTCTCCAAAGCTTCCCCATGCAGTGGAAAGCCTTGCTATCGGCCATAGGTGGGGTTGATCCCTCATATTCGAGCTTAATTACCTTTGAAGCTACAAAATTTAATCATAGTCTCTCCCATAAACTTTCTTTTCAAATCATAGTGTGAACGTTAGGGAGAAACGTCTACTAGACAATGGTGAATGAAGGAGCCTCGACTTGCATCATGTCGATTTCTTGTTGGAAATCCCTTAGATATCCCAAGCTTCATATTTATTCTACACTTTTAAAATTCTTCGATGGAATATGTTCCAACCATATGGAATTATCACTGCCTTACCCATTGAGTTAGATGGAAAGAATGTCTCCAATGCCATAGAGGTGGACGAACCACCACTTGAGTATAATTTGTTACTCGAGCACACTTGGTTCTATGATATGACTACAATTTTCTCCCCGATATTTAGGGTCTTAAGTTTTACTCATTAAGGGAAAATCGTTACGATAAATCAAATTGCATTTTTCACCCCATACCTTCAATCCAATGCAGGGTATAATGCACCCTTTTTTTATGATACTTCACAACCTGCTATGAAAGTTGGTCCAGGGATGTTCAAAGATCCTTCGATTATGGGTATTTTCCCTCCTCCCCCACTATCTCCCACTACACCTGTCACCCCCATCAACATGATTTCTTCATCTACTCGTGGATCCCTTAGGTATTTTTATCCTCGGGTGGTACCTCGTCATGATGATGTTGATTTGTATGAAAATTCCATGTTGCTTACCCTGGTAGAGATTTCCTATCAAGAAATCCAGTCAACCTCTGCTGACTCTAAGTTGGATGCCTCTAAGGATGTGGAATCTAACCAATATCCTCCACATGCTTGGGTTGCACATCCTCTTTGCTCCTCGACTGCATTTCTTGATCTTTGCTTCCATTCGATGAGGCCATAATAGAGGTAATGACTCTCCTTGATACGCCTTTGGAGGATTTACATCACATAGTATATTTTTTCCCATATGAGGAATGTTTTGACGATGATTCACAAAATCATGTTGCCACTAGTCATGTTAAATGGTCCCAGTCTCCCATCTTAATCCATGACATTCTATCCGAAGGGAACATGGCTAACATATAAAAAACTATACCCATTGACATTCCTAGAAGCTAGGTTTCATGGAAAATGTCTTGATAGGTGTTGATTATTCACCACACGAAATAAAAACTTACATGGCCCCATTCAAAGAATTCCATGATTTGTTTTCTTAGTCTTACGAAGAGATGCTTGGAATTGATCCTCAAATTGTCGAGCATGAAATTGATACATATGATGTAGCCAAACTAGTCTGGCAAAAATTATGGCCAGTTAATCCCAAGAAAGTTGTGGCCATCAAGGTGGTGATAGAGAAACTCCATCGCTCCCAGTTCATATATCCGGTTCCCTTGACTGAATGGTTTTCTAACATCATTCTAGTCACCAAGAAACAAGGCACCATTAAGGTTTTTTCCGATTATAGGGATTTAAACAAGGCTTGTCCTAAGGACTATTATTTCTAGAATGTCTATTTATAACAGGTATATTTTTATCCAGTGGATGCCTATATGTAATACCATGGGTTTCCAAAACCATGGGCTCATAAACCATTGTTAGTAAAATTCCTATTTTTTTTATCTACCATTAAGAAAATTCCTATTTTTTAGCCACCATTAGGAAAATTCATATTTTTTAGGAGATAATTCTTATTTCCTTAATTTTAGGAGATATTTACTATTTCATGGCTATAGGGTGCATTTTAGTAACAATATTATCCTCCTAGGGAAGTGTGCATTACCCAACTAATACTTGGAGTTAAATCACTTCACTTGTTTAATGACTTTCCATAATTAGCAAATTCTCACTCATTTAGGACTTTAATTTCATTCTTGGACTATATTCTTATTCTAGGATATTTTTTCTATTATGGAATGCATGTTGACTTCATCTAGAGTTATCATTAATTTTGCACCTATATTTTTGACCTTTTTTTATTATTAGCAAATTTTGACTTTAGTTAATTGTTTCTATTGAGATAAGTTACATTTTTACGTGGGCATGCACATGGAAACCCCAACCTAGTGCACATTACTCCTCATGTGGAGAGTCCTATCTAGTTTACTCATTATAAAGGATTAATACATGGTTATTAGAGTTGGTTTCTTAGTCTCTTATGTGTGAATATTGATTTTATTTTTCTCTCTCCTCTCTCTCTTTTGCAATTAGCTAGTGTAGTATTTCCTTCTCACAATTAGGTCTTGGGTTGTGGTTTAATCATACATGGTATCAGATCCATTATTATGAGGGAGTATTCACTTTTATTGAAGGTTTATAGATCATATTGGACAACCCATAGAGAAATATGAATCAACCATCTTCTTCAGTGATCTTGGCACCCTTCAACTACTTTGAGTGGAAGCCCAAGATAGAGCTTCTACTTCAAAGCAAGGGTTTGTATAGGATCACCATGGGGACTCAGGTCGATCCTACTTCATCCAAAGAGAAATAAAAATACTTCAACTGAATGGATGAAGCCTACGGGATATTGTGCTTGAGCATCTCTCTAGATCTCCTCTTTCATGTCGATACTTGCAAGAATCCTAATGATGTTTGGACAAAGTTGAAGGATTTTCTAGGAAATCCAGATAATATAAGAGGTCATCAGTTGGAGAATTATCTACATGCATTTAATCTAGGAGATTTCGAGACCCTATAGGACTACTATAATTTTAAAACTTTTCTTTATCATGTTAAGTCGTGTGGAATTGATAAGAAAGATGAACAATTAATCTTTTCAATTCTAACAAAACTAGGACCATAGTATTTTGTCTACACTTATTTTTTCATACTACCAGGTTAGATATGGGGTCTACATGGAAGATGCCATACCTAGATTATTTCATAGAGTCACTTATCCATGAGAAAAAAAATCTCATCCAAATAGGGGCACTTAAGAATTCCAAGCCCCATGCACTTATAGCTCAATGAATTTCAAAGAAGAATAAGAAAACGAACAAGAGTAAGAAGGACCAAGAGAACAATAAGGAAGATAAACAAAAGTCCATCAATGATAGTTTGAGTTCCAAGGCATCAAAAGGAAATAATGGGAAGAAAAAGTGTTCCTATTTTAACAGGGGGTTCCATCTCGAGAGTTCTTGCATGACAAATACCATAGATATCATGGCACACACACTTAAGCAACATCACCTCGAGGATTGTATTCTATATAATGCAAGGAAAAATCCATCATCAGAAAGAGGTAATGGTAATGCATTACTTGCTATTTCATCTTCTCCTAATGCTTGGGTGCTTGATTCAGGGGCTACTGATCACATGGATTCATCAGATAGACTTTTCTTATACTTGGAGACTTGTTCCGTACCACCGATCTTCATGGGAGATGATTCTACTATTGAGGTGTGCGGTAGGGGTAGAGTTGATCTAAACCATGGATAATTTCAATATGTACTTCATGTTCCGAATATTTCATTGAATCTTTTCTCCATTTATCAAATCACTCATTCAAGTTCAAGGAAGAAGGTGGAGTTCACTCCGAACTCACTTATTATTTCTGACTTGTCAAATGGTTCAAAAATTGTCATCGGTGAGGCTAATCACCATTTAGGGTTGTACACCTTCTCTCACTCAGGGAAAATTTTAGAGGCTAAATTTCTCCCATGGGATAATTTTCCATGATTTTTCACAAAAAAAGATTTTCCATTCTAAAAATTATTCTCCCGAATTCTATAGGATAAAATTATTTTACCTTAAAAATCGCCAAAAAATTATAAGAACGATATAAAATCCTTAGAAATTAGAATATTTTTACAAAAATATCGCCAAATATTTTATAGTTGGCATATTAAGGACTAGTTAGATTCTCCAAGGTTTCTACATTTTAAACTAAATTTCCATCCTTAAAATTATCCATGTTCTCACTTCACTCATAAATATGATTATGTATCCTGAGTAAAAGTTCAACACAGGTAAAGCATGGAGGGAATCCTTATTTCTAGAGTTGGTTCATAGTGACATTAAAGGTCCTTTCCCACAACCATCGATTATTAAAGCTAATTATGTTCTTACTTTCATTGCTGATTTTTCGAGATATACATGGGTCTACTTTCTCAAATTAAAATCTGAGGTCTTTAAGTGTCTTAAAGATTTCAAGCATCTAGTTGAGAACCAAATAAGGAAGAGGATTAAGAATATTTTTATAGACAATGGAGGAGAGTGTGTGAATAAGTATTCTGAGCATCTTTGCTCAGAATCAGGTAAAGAGTTGCAACACACAGTTCCATATACTCCACAACATAATGGGTAGCGGAGAGAAAGAACTAGACATTGAAAGAGATGGCCAACTGTATGTTGCAGGCTACAGAACTACCTCCAAAGTTATGGAATGAATATATAAACTGTGCATCCTACATTGAGAATATATTTCCTCATAAATCAATCAAGGGAGTCACTCCATATGAGGCTTGGAGTGGGAAAGACCAGAATTCACTCACCTCAAAATTTACGGTTCTCGTGCATGGGCTAGGAACCCTTCTGATAGGAGAAAGGTTATGGAAGCTCATAGTAAGGAGTGTAATTTTTTTGGACACCCATAGGGAGTGAAGGGATATAGGTTATTATATACTACTTCAGATATGCTATTCATTCAAAGGAGTGTTAATTTTGAATAGGGTCCTTCAAAGGTACTTTCGGAGCAGTCCACACCTCCATCTCCACCTTCACTAGTTGCAAAAATTCGTGAGACTTATCATGATCATATTTCTGATAATATATATGAATCTGATATATCTAATATGTATGATCATAATCAATAATTTTCAGTTCTATAGCATATACCATGATGGGAACAACAAACTCTTTAGGCAACAAGTGATCTAGTGGGTGATCCTGTCGATCCATGGAGAACCAGATCTTAGTTTGTGGAGCCTCCACAATATTTTAATAAAATGGAGACATTGATACCTATTTATTTTTATATGGTACTTGGATTATATCCTCAGTCTTATGCATCGGCTAAAGGAAACCCCCATTAGGAGGAAGATATGTAAGAGGAGTATAAATCCCTGATAGAGAACAACACATGGGAGTTGGTTCCTCTATCTTCCAACATGAAGCTTGTTAGATGTAAGTAGATTTTCAAGAAAAACAGGTATGTTGATTGATACATTACAAATTATAAGTCTCGATTAGTATATAAAGGTTTCTCATAGGTACAAGGAATTGGCTATGAGGAGACTTTTGCATCGGTTGCCAAGATTGATTCCATTCTGTTAGCTCTAGATATTACAACAACTAGAAAATGGGAGGTACACCATATGGATGTGAAGAATGAATTCTTACATGGATATATTAATGATGACATATATATGGATAAACTAGAGGGATATGTTAAGGATTCATCATTAGTTTGTAGGTTGAGTAAGTCATTGTACAGACTCAAGCAAGCACCTTGAGAATGGTATGCTAAAATGGACTCTTATATTCTCTCTAGAGGTTTTCTTAGATGTAGATTAGATACTAATGTGTATATTATGAGGAACACATATTCAATTCTACTGATATTTGTATATATGGATGATTTAATCTTCACAGGGAGCTCAACCTCCATTGTCGTAGTGAAGACCACTTTGCATGACATATTTTCTATGACAGATATGGGACTGTTACATTAATTTCTTGGTCTTGAAATCATCCAAAATGATTCAAGAATCAAGATTTCTCAGTCCAAGTATGTCATAGATCTACTTGACAGGTTTCAGATGATAGATTGCAAGCCAACTCAAACACCCTTTTAGTCAGGGGTTAGACTAGAGGATGTTGGTGCATCACCTTTGGTTTATTGTACTAGATATTGACAGTTGATGGGGAGTCTTCTCTACCTTACACAATATTGATTGGAAATATATTATGTAGCTGGATCAGTTTCCAGGTACATGTAGGAGCCTCATGATATTCATTGGAAGGAAACAAAGAGGATTCTTAGATATGTCAAGGGAACTACCAATTTTGGTATACACTATGCAACATGATCTTCCTTAGATATTGTTGGTTACACAGACTCACATTGGGAAGGCGATAGCACTGATGGTAAGTCCACTTCAGGATATGTCCTCTACCTTGTATCATGACTTATATGTTGGTCAAGTAAGAAGAAATCAACAATCTCTTTATCATCAGTAGAGGAAGAGTACAAGGGTGTAGTTAATGTTACTACTCATGCTATTTGGTTGCAACACTTTCTTACAGAGTAGGGATTTCATATTCATCCTTCAATAGTTATATGGTGTGATAATCAGAGTACTCTCAATTTATGTAGAGACCCAATTTACAGGCAGTGTTCCAATCACATTGAGGTTCATACACACTTTATTCGAGGATAGATTCAGAATGCAGTCATTGATATGCAATTTTGTCCATATTCAAAGTAGGTGGAAAACATATTCACAAATCCTTTCACCGAACAAAATTTTCTATCATTGAGGGACATTATAGGAGTGAGGGACACATCAGCTTAATATTTGAACATGTTAATATTCTTTTCTTGTTAGCAACATATTTTGAGGGTGGGGGTTTGTTCCCACTAGGTTTTCCCTCTTCACCTCACTTTTGTTTAGTTTTTATGCATCTATACTTGTGCATGAGTACCTAACGTGGCTTCATATTTTCGGGACTCATCATTGTTCACACCCTGGTTGTGTTTCAGGGGGTGTGTTGGGGTACATACTCAACTACATACTTAGTGACATACTCTTTTTTCCATTTTTCCTACAATTTAGGAGGAATGCTATTTATAGGAAGTATATTTTTAACCGGTGGATTCCTATATGTAATACCATGGGAAAATACCATGGGCTCATAAACCACCATTATGAAAATTCCTATTTTTTAGTTACCATTAAGAAATTCTTATTTTTTAGTAGATAATTCCTATTTCCTTAATTTTAGGAGATATTTCCTATTTCATGGCTATAGAGAACACTTTAGTAAGAATATTAGCTTCCTAGGGAAGTGCACATTACCCATCTAATACTTGGAGTTAACTCACTTCACTTGTTTAGTGACTTTCCATAATTAGCAAATTCTTACTTAGTTGGGATTTTAGTTCCATTCTTGGACTACGGTATTATTGTAGGTGAGTTTTTCTATTATGGACTGCATGTTGACTTCATGTAGAGTTCTCACTAAGTTCGCACCCATATTTTTGACCTTTTCTTATTATTAGCAACTTTTGACTTTAGTTAATTATTTCTATTGGGAGAATTTATTCTTTTACTTGAGCGTGCACATGGAAATCCCAACGTAGTGCACATTACTCCTCATCTCGAGAGTCCTATATATTGTACTCATTATCAAGGATTAATACATGGTGATTAGAGTTCATTTCTTAGTCCCTTATGTGTGAAGATTGATTCTATTTTTCTCTCTCCTCTCTCTCTTTTGCAATTATCTAGTGTTGTATTTCCTTCTCCCAATTAGGTCTTAGATTGTGGTTTAATCCTACATAGTCATCCTCATGAGTGCCTCTGTAGAGAAACTATTGTTATAGAAAGATTTTCCTCACCCCATGTAGTCTTGCACAGAAGGCCTTTTTCCATTTCCCCATGTAGACTTTTAATCCCTTTTTTCAAATCCCAGAGATAAAAATACAATTTTTTCCACATGTATGCACCTTGCCTACTATACATCATGCGTATATGCAGGTTGCACCACTATAGCCTTCTTACATCAGGAAATGTGTCCAAAATTGAAAAATAGCATCGGGTTTCCATGTCACGATAAGAGATCAATGATCCTTGGCCTTCCATATACTAGAAAAGTCTGACTCGGCCCTTCAGTTCCACTTGAAGTCTACAAATGGGCCAAATCCGAGCTATGGAAAAGAGGAGAAAGAATTCGACTTTGACATAAAAGTTACGCTGGAGGAATTATTCACTTCACATTGAGTTTGCATCCCTTTATCCTTTAAGTCTAAACATAGTGTTCAACCCCCAAGCTCTTCCCTTATTGATTGAGAACTCCATTGTTTCTCTTACATGAGCTTTCCTTTGGTGGAGGATTGAACTGGTGGAGACCCAACTGGAAGAAAATTGGTTTCTCAGTTTTGAACCGTGCCGATACAAAAGTCTGTAACTTATTCACTTCCGCTGATCATATCTTAATAGAAGTAGATCATATCTTAATAGAAGTACTCTTTTCTCGTCCACTTGATATCTTGCAAATATTTGAATTATTATTCCATGGGAGAATTTGTTATGAATGTTAATGGATTATGCTATTGAATGTGATAACATCATATATTATCACCATATGCTTGCATTGCTTGGTTGTTGAGGACTAGTCACAGGTATATTGCTTTCGGTCAAGTGCTCAACGATGGACTTCATCGAACGTTTGAATGAGGTCGGCCTTTTATCTTGTCTTTCCAACGTATTTTTTTATACAACATACTTGAGAATAGAGTTAATTTTTCCAGTCATTTTCGTCTGTTGTGGTTTTCCCCTAGCCATAGAGATATTTTCCTCATAATAGAATTGGTAACCATACTGGGGATTGAATCTTCTTTTGGGGGGTTTGGAGTGTTTTTCATCCTTCTCATTCGCTTAGCTATGTCTTTGACACATATACATAGGTTTTTGCTTGACAGTCACGCATATACACATTCTGTCCTTCTGCAATTTGCATACATACATGCTCTTCCCTTGAACAATCGTGTAGATCAAACATTTTTGCTTGTTTTCTAGGTTTGGTGGTTGCTGGGTAGGTTTTGATTATTGTTGAGTCTTCTTAGGTCTCTGTAGTGACTGTTAAGTGTCCATGGAATGACAGGAAACCTATCTTTGGTTCAATTTTTGGGCAGTGCCTTTCTCATCATTTTTTCATTTTGATTTTCCTTGCACCTTGGGCTTGGTGTTTTTCTCCTTGATATCCTACTTGGTTCATCTCTGTCTATACACAATAAAGTCTTTATATATCAAGTTGTTGTTCAATGCATGCATTTTCATTTTTCTTATATTGAAAATACAAAAATATTAGGCATTTTGCATTGGTTGGCATTTTGATCTTTTAAGTCTTTGTCATTTATCTTAGTGCATGTAAAGAAAGATTGCATTTTTATTTAGAATTGCATAATTGAATTGAAAATCACATTTTTGAAAAAGCATATCCTTTATCGAAAATTGAAGTTAGGACTTTGCATTGTTTTCATATTCATTTGCTTTACTTGTTGAGTCATAACATCACTAGTTTCACAACTGCACCTTTTGAGTAAGCATGGCCATTAAAATTAATGCTATAATTTAAAATTGATTAGTAAAGATTTTATTTTCTAGGGTGCACAAAATAGCTTAGGATTTAATGCCTTGGAACAGGATTTTGTGAGTAAACTTCTCCAAGGTTATTAAATCAAGATATGTGCCTGACTAAGGGAGTGGAGAGCTCCATTATATACTTGGTAATATCAGGAAGCTTCGCTTACACCAGAGTTAATCACGAGGTCATGAGAGGTTAGTTGAAGGGATATCCCCCTGATACCTTCTTAGCATCAGAGATATTTATGGGGATCTATTTGTATATGGGGATCTTGCTAATGCCCTTACCTCCGTGAGAGGTGATGCTTTCAAGGTTTTGGGCTTTGCTAGCTACCCATACGGTGGCCATGACGTATGAATACTCACATGTGCATCAGTTATACATTGGTTTCTTAGTTGTTTGAATTAGATGCCACATAGGTTACTTGCAAGGGTTATTCTACAAGTATCCTGGGTCAGATAAGGGTTAGACAACACACAACCTTTATGGAGGATTACCTCTCTGGGGGGATCTGACCGACTGGTTTTTAAGCCCACAAGGGCCCTTATAACATATTATGATACCTTGGATCTTTAGCAGGGAGTCTCAGGCCCCTCTTGGGCTAGACATACCTACTTTAGGGAGGGAGTCCCCTTTCAGCCGCATTATCATGTTATTGTGCATATTGGCCTTTTGTTTATTTATGGTGTACTCTTTGATTATTAGTTTACCTTAGGATTTTGTATTTCATCATGAGTTTTCATTATCATGGATAGTGGAGTCCCTTGGTCTCTCTCATTTAATTCTACCTCCCCCATGAAATTCACTCATTTTATGGGGATGAATACATCTGTGTTCCATAATGGTATGAAAAATTGTGATACTCAGTCAATGCCTTGGGTCTCTAATCATTTTTCTCATGGTATTCTAGACATGTCTTCACACTTTCCATCCTTTGTCTCATCTCCTTATGTGAATTCAAGTCTTGGGTCTGGGAGCATGATGCCTCCTTATTCTCCCTTTTCATTTGATAGGATTCATATCCCTCAAACAACTCTTATGGTAGGAGGCTGGAATATTCCTTCCTACGAATCCACTTCTTTGGGAGAAAGTGTTCAAATGGGTGGTCATTCTACTTATTACACTCTGTCCACCTATCCTTCTTCCGCTACGTCGGTTCCTACAAACGATTTTCCCATGGCGGACCTCTGTCTGTCCTATGGTGTTCCATCCGGAGGGGGTCATTCTTACATTATGGGTAACTCCCTTCACAAAGTTCCTTCATCTAGGGGCAACATATATACTCACATGAGTATCCCTTGTCATGTCACTTTATCTTCACAAGCGGATTCCTCGGTGTCGATGCCCTTACATCCCTTTATGAATCAGTATGGAGGAGGGTACTATCCTACCGAACAGGGCCATGGTGTATACCAGAACCATTCTTGGCCTACAATTTCTCAAAACCAGTCTTTCCCATAACTTTGGTCTCAAATGTCGCAACCAACCACTGCCACAAGTCCAGTCACTGCAAGTCATACTGGCATTATATCACCAACCTCTGTTAGTAATGTTGGATGTTGGTCGACAACCTCTACTTGTCATGTTGAACACCAGCAACTAGCCACTGCAAGTCATGTTGGGGACATAAAAATAGTCATTTCTAGTTGAACTGCACATACATCACCAACCTCTGATAGTCATTTTGGGGATTCATCACCAACCTCTGCCAGTCATGTTGGAGATTCATCACCAACCTATGCAAGTCATGTTAGAGATTTTCTACTATCCTCTATAAGTCATGCTGGGAGCATGTCACTAGTCATGGTAAACAAGATTGGGGGAATCCATACAATTGAGAAGCATAGATGCCTCACATGTAAGCCAAAATTCCTTTGCAAGACTTGCAAAGTAAATCACCTTACTCGTTTGTGTCCTACTACTGTTGGGATACCAGAAACGTGGTTCTCACCTGAGGGCTTCTCGGGCTTTGAGGCTTCTGTGGTTTCTCCACATCTTGTTTCTCCTTTGATTGAAATGATAGACATGTCTATGCAATCCTCTCCTGACCACACCACCATTTCTGAGGGTGATGCGTCTCCGGGCCTTATTGTCATGCATCCTATTCAACCAACGATTGAAAAAGTGGTTGTACTAGTGTAATATCTAGTCAATCCAACTCTCCTTTTGGAGGGTGATGCATCCTTCAACCATGTTGTTAGAATTTCTGATGCTACACCTTCTGAACAAGAGAGATTTTTTCTCTCTCCGAGTACTCTCCCTCTAGGTCTTGAAGAAGTTCCCTTTGATTGGAATGGTATTGTGGGGTATCCAATGCCTCTACCTATGTCCTTTCAAGTAAGAGACACCATCCGATATATCACAAAGATGATAACCTCCACTGGCACTTTATCCTCCTCAACTTGGAGAGCTTTGGGTTTTCCCAAGCTTATGTCGACTATTCGTAAGATACTGACATTTCACAGAAGTCCATCACGGAAGCCTTGGCCTCCCCCATGACTTGCCGCCTAGAAACTCCCAAGCGAGTCTGATTTAAGCTCTTTTCCAACTCGTCTAAAAAGAAAAAATATTGCCGAGTGAATTGGTCCCTTTCACACTCGTTAAATTGGACTTGAAAGGTCATGAGTCTTATTTAATCTCTTTTCCAACTCATTTTCAAAAAGTGTAAATATTGTTGAGTGAATTTATCTCTTTCACACTTGTAAATTGGACTTGAAAAGACGTCTATTTGGTTGAAGTTTATCCCTTTTTCAAACCAAGTAGACTAATATTATGAAAAAGGACATTTTTTTGCATTACATTGTGATTGCATCTCATGCCCTTACTTGTAGTATTGAGGCTATAGACGGTTTTTTCTTTGCATTATAAATTGTTTTCCTCAACAATTTTTCATCCTCAACCAAGTAGAGCCTCTTTTATATCCTTTGCAAATTGACACCCTATACCTAGGAGTGGAAATTCCCCTGAGTGT
>JZKD02S0723133.1:0-15046 GCA_000966675.3 Picea glauca
ACTGGTACTGCAACTGCAGCTGGTTCTGAGACTGCAACTGCAACTTAGGGTTTTATGAGGAAACCCTAATTTTTCAAACTTCGAATTTTGAAATTCCGATCCAGGGGATAGATGCACTGGGCTGAGGCGAGTTAGCTGGTGCAGTCAGAATTTCGAAAATCCAACTTTTACCCCCTCAAACATGATCTGCAGATTTCTGGACTGGTGCTTCTGCTTTTCTGGTACTTCTGATACTCTGGTACTTCTGGTACACTGGTTTTTTGGTACTTTGTGAAACTAGGGTTTCACTTTCCGAGAGATCTAGCCACTAAAAAGGTGCGCTCTAAGTGTCAAAATGATCCTTGGAGGAGGGCGCAACTTTCTAGGTGGTTAGGGAGCTAAAAAGATTCACTTTTTCAAAACTCTAATTTTTTGGTATGGTAACAATGACATTTTTCCTCTTGCGAAATATGCTTCCTTCAGGTTGGCTCTGATACCATGTTAATATTTATGCCATTATTATAGTTATTTGCATTTCAATAGATAAGAGAATGATAAGAACAATATCATTGAAAAATACACATTCACAAGAGACACAACATTTATCCTGGGAAACCCTATAGGGGAAGAAAACCCAACAAAAACTTCCTTATCATAAATTGCCAATACAATGTTCAAGAGATAACTTAAACCAATACAGATAGTCCTCTCCAAAATATGTGCCACTCTTCTCCCTCTCTCCAACTGGTAATTTCTACTTGCCTCATAAGAGAATGAGAAAGTGAGTTGTGTGTTTGAAGTGAGGCGCTAGCCTCTTATTTATACAAGAATGGCACGTGTGAAAGGTCACAACTGGCAGGGCTGACCTCTCNTGGGGATTGAATAGTAATGGTGTGGTTGTAGGGCTGCAATGGCTTCTAGGTGTTCTGATTTATTTATTTTTCTTGAAATAGGAAACTAAATTAATAGTGGAATGGAAAACATTAAAGATGGATCAACGTCGAAGGTTTACTATGGATGAATACCAAAATTCTGTTACAGAATGTTTCGCCTATGAACAAATGAAACTTCCCTTGGATTACTAGACCCATATATCAAGACAGAAATAGTACAAGTGGACACTAACATCCTTTGAAACTTATCTTAACCAATCAGAATGAGAAGGAGAGAAAGGATATGATGAACATGGTTCGACGTTTGTCCTCACCGCTTGCAATCCCTGAGATTTATCTTCAAACTCCTTGGCACAAACTGAGATCTGCAATGGACATCAAGGAAAACAACTATCTCCTACTCTACAAGACTATATAATACAAATCTATCTACATATATTAGAGCAACAATAGACAAGCAAATGAGAAAATACACAAGCTTGAAGGAAATAGGACAAGTATATATTAATTGGAAACCCAAAAAGAGATACTTACAAACCATGATTGATGTAGCAGCAGCCTCTCCAATATCTCCTCATCTAACTCTTGCATGAATATTGGTATCAAAATGCAGATGCTTCCTCCAAAATCAAAGGTTTGATACCTCAATTGTTCATCCCTTTCACCTTGGAAATGCCTTCAATATATAGGCTTGAGAGGCACAACCACAATGAGAAAATGAAGGACATGGTTGAGGATAWGTCTCCTTAAGGTTTGGATCAGATCCTAAGGTGAATCCATATCATAGGTTTCAAACATAACCAACCTCATCCCAAGGGAGCTCACCCATAGAATAAGGTGGAGGATCCCCCAATCCTCTCTAACAGGATTGGTGTTACCCCAAAACTGGACACATGGCGCCATCCTATAGAGTGACACTCCTCTAAAATAGAAAGGGGGGCACCATTACATAAAGTGGCACTCCCCCAACATGGCTAGTGGGACGCCACCTTTCATAAGTGCCCAAACACTAGTCCATTTTTCCAAGAAAAAGGTGTGTTTTGACCTTGAAATGACGGGTTTCTTGCTCCAATATGACTTAGGGGTCATGGAAAATGTATTTCATGGTTTCAATGGGTTGTGACACTCAAAAAAATGAATACAAAATTGGGTAAGGTGCATATGACACTTGCGACAATTCATGTGGCCCTTAATAAGGTGCATATGTCACTTTGAGACACTTGCGACACTTGGGGTGCATAACTCAAGTGTGAAATTTTGATGTATAACAAATGCCCCCTAAAGTGTGAGGTCAGAAGAGAAATTGATGACTGAAAAACTTTATAAATTATTCAATGAAAGGGTGTTGGAGTAGGAGAACCTGGCAGAAGCTGCAAACAATCATCAGTCAGCATACAAATACGTTCCATTTCCGATGCAGGCATACCTATGCTCGGAATGCGAGATGACTCAAAGCATGGACATCGACCAATACATTACGGATCCATGATAATACTGACTAAAGATATGGCCACCAGAGATACAATGTGGATCCATACCTCCATGACATNGACACTAACATCCCTTGAAACTTATCTTAACCAATCAGAATGAGAAGGAGAGAAAGGATATGATGAACATGGTTCGACGTTTGTCCTCACCGCTTGCAATCCCTGAGATTCATCTTCAAACTCCTTGGCACAAACTAAGATATGCAATGGACATCAAGGAAAACAACTATCTCCTACTCTACAAGACTATATAAGACAAATCTATCTACATATATTAGAGCAACAATAGACAAGCAAATGAGAAAATACACAAGCTTGAAGGAAATAGGCCAAGTATATATTAATTGGAAAGCCAAAAAAAGATACTTACAAACCATGATTGATGTAGTAGCAGCCTCTCCAATATCTCCTCATCTAACTCTTGCATGAATCTTGGTATCAAAATGCAAATGCTTCCTCCAAAATCAAAGGTTTGATACCTCAATTGTTCATCCCTTTCACCTTGGAAATGCCTTCAATATATAGGCTTGAGAGGCACAACCACAATGAGAAAATGAAGGACATGGTTGAGGATAWGTCTCCTTAAGGTTTGGATCAGATCCTAAGGTGAATCCATATCATAGGTTTCAAACATAACCAACCTCATCCCAAGGGAGCTCACCCATAGAATAAGGTGGAGGATCCCCCAATCCTCTCTAACAGGATTGGTGTTACCCCAAAACTGGACACATGGCGCCATCCTATAGAGTGACACTCCTCTAAAATAGAAAGGGGGGCACCATTACATAAAGTGGCACTCCCCCAACATGGCTAGTGGGACGCCACCTTTCATAAGTGCCCAAACACTAGTCCATTTTTCCAAGAAAAAGGTGTGTTTTGACCTTGAAATGACGGGTTTCTTGCTCCAATATGACTTAGGGGTCATGGAAAATGTATTTCATGGTTTCAATGGGTTGTGACACTCAAAAAAATGAATACAAAATTGGGTAAGGTGCATATGACACTTGCGACAATTCATGTGGCCCTTAATAAGGTGCATATGTCACTTTGAGACACTTGCGACACTTGGGGTGCATAACTCAAGTGTGAAATTTTGATGTATAACAAATGCCCCCTAAAGTGTGAGGTCAGAAGAGAAATTGATGACTGAAAAACTTTATAAATTATTCAATGAAAGGGTGTTGGAGTAGGAGAACCTGGCAGAAGCTGCAAACAATCATCAGTCAGCATACAAATACGTTCCATTTCCGATGCAGGCATACCTATGCTCGGAATGCGAGATGACTCAAAGCATGGACATCGACCAATACATTACGGATCCATGATAATACTGACTAAAGATATGGCCACCAGAGATACAATGTGGATCCATACCTCCATGACATCAACTGATCACAACCACGAAAAATACACAATGGAGCTACAAGATGATAAAACATAACCACTGATCAGTACAATGTGGATCTATGTGACAGTATATATATTAGTAAGATTACTAACATGGTGATTGTACTAAAATATTTTACATGCTCAAATGATCTCCATCATAGCCTGGGAAAAGAACATAATATAATAAGAACTCAACCCAAGGTCTTCATCACGATCCCGATGTGGTACAAATCTAGCCATGTGAATAGATGATTTGATGTCGAACATCGTAGAAATCACTTGATTACCGATCATTGAGGTAAACCATTAACAAGTGTGAGGGAAATCACCAATGATGACAATGACTCCCAAGGTACCTTTGTACATTCCAGTGAATGTGAATAAATGAGCTGAGGTCTAACATTCGTGGAATCATCTGATTAGAGGTCAATGATGTAAACCTATTGTCGGAAGCAAGGAGGCCTATCATTAAGGCATGCAAGTCCCAAGGTACTAACTTGTTTCTAAGACTAATTCATGTATGAAGTGTTGAAGTCAACAGGAAAAGACTCTTCAAAGGAGGGCCTTGATGTATCCCCCATCATCGACACAAAACTGACATAGTAAAGTGATGTGAGATGGTGGATCGAATGAGTATGGACTGACACAAGAAACAGAAATTGGTAATACTATAGATGGATGGTTTAAAGTGAAACTTCCCTTGAACATGATGAGGCACGAAAAGTGACTTGGCAGCATTGACTTGACGAGTACCAAGAAAATAATGTGACGAAAAATAAGAGCACTCTTCGACTGGAATGAAAACGTATGACGACACATAGAATTGGTATGACCCAGAGACAAGAATATTACCCAACTATAAGACGAGACGTAAACATGTGCCATGTTCAAGGGAGACAATAGCTTCCATAAAGGATTCTAAAAAACTTGACCCACTTACTTCAAATGTTTCCCTCATCTAGATATATGAGTACCTATTTCTTTTTTAACGAGCTTGAGGAGGATAACAGATTCTCGGTACAACTCACCTTTGGTAAGTTCCTCTTCACATGTTTAACGAACCTGAAGAAGTAAGGGTTCGGTCTCGTATGGGTCCTAGAGATTGGATTCACATAGATCCTTCGATGCATGGTTTTGTGAGCCCAAAGAAGGTAAACTCAATGGTTTTTCATGTTCAGAGAGTTTGAAAAGAACTTAAAGACAATTCCATGGATGAATTTTTCGTAAATTTAGTCTCCCAAGCCCAGAAAAAGTGTAAAACAATACAGAGGTGAACTCTTATAATCATGCTTGACTATATTATTATTTATTTGTAATTAGTCTCGCGATGCCGAAAAAGAGATAAACTACCACTCGAAAGATGCCCTTTCAAACCTTTTAACAAGTGTGAAAGGAAGAAAGCTCACTTGACAATATTTTCATGTTTAGGGAGTTTGAAAAGAGCTTAAAGGAGACTCCAAAGAGTTCCTTTTACATATAGATTCTATGAGTCCAAAAAAGAGATAAAAGTGTATTTGTTAACCTATTCTCATGTATTAATGAGCACGAGAAAGAACAAAGACTAAGCTTGAAACTTCCCAACGTAATTTCCAAAGGTTTCAAATGGAACCCATGGATAGTTGGTACTTTTCCCCCATATTGTGTGACAGAAGCTAGTGGCTTTGCTCCAACATGATGTCTATAGGCTGGAGATCTACCCCCCAAGCTTTGTTTCATCCACCGTCTCTTCTCCTAACACTAATTTTTATACCCAATAGACTCGTGGTTACTAATAGGAAAATGTTCACCAGAGGAAGAAAGAGGATCAACCGACACAGGCAGATGAAACAAAGGTTATGTTATGAGATCTAGTGAAAGACTCAACTTAACATTTACGAGATATGGCGAAAGACTTGACTCAATATTTACAAGATCTAGCAAAATACTCGACTCGACATTTGTGAGATTTGGCAAAAGACTCGACTCAACATTTATGAGATATAGAAAAAGACTCGACTCAATGAGAGAGGCAGTTGTTTTATTTTTTAACGAGCTTGACACAGGAAAAGAACTTTTCTCATGACCTCTAGGTTCAATTCCCATACTTTTGTTTCATTTTTTAACGATCTTGTCACAAAGAATAAAACTATGCTCACAAAGTAGGTTTCATTTTTACACAAGCTTGAAACTATAAAAACTATGCTTGAGGCCCTCTGTTTCATTTTTTAATGAGCTTGACACGGAAATGAGAACTATGCTCAAACCTAGTTTCATTTTTTAACGAGCTTGAAATTAGCAAATAAACTATGCTCAATAACCTCTACTTGGTCATGGCTTCCAAGAGATCTTCTCTAGATGGAAAAAGTACACTCTGGAAGGAATACATGTTGAAGGCCATGATAGGGGTAGGGACATCAGGATCTAATAAACATATCGAAGAGATCACCATGTCAACTATTGGATCAAAATCAGAAGAAGGGAGAGATTCCTTCTCATTTGGAGTTGAATGCATGGGACATGTTTCCACATAATTGACCTGCGGAGGGGTGGATATCACTGAAATGTAAGGACCATTTATGGAAGTTAGATGGTTGGTTGTCATATGAGGTCCAATGAATTAAAGTTGGTCTATGGTCATTATGTTTGCATTGGGAGGGAAACACGTCATTCGAAAGATGGTGGACACAAGAGATTTCATAACATAAACATAGTCTTGCCCGAGGAGAAAATTAAATTCCAAGGGGTCGTGGACTACCATCACATCAATATAGACATTTTTCCCTCCTAAATTAACAGGAAACTGAGGAAGGATCCCTAAAGGTTGACTAGCCTATCTGTTAAAAGCCAACATATTTTGAGTCATCAGCACAAGCTAAGGAGAACCTAAAGATTGCCAAGCAATGGAGGATAAAATACTAATGGATGCACCTTCATCGACAATAGTCTGAGGAACCTCCCTACCACAAACCTAAATAGTGATTTGGAAAGNGTCTCCTTAAGGTTTGGATCAGATCCTAAGGTGAATCCATATCATAGGTTTCAAACATAACCAACCTCATCCCAAGGGAGCTCACCCATAGAATAAGGTGGAGGATCCCCCAATCCTCTCTAACAGGATTGGTGTTACCCCAAAACTGGACACATGGCGCCATCCTATAGAGTGACACTCCTCTAAAATAGAAAGGGGGGCACCATTACATAAAGTGGCACTCCCCCAACATGGCTAGTGGGACGCCACCTTTCATAAGTGCCCAAACACTAGTCCATTTTTCCAAGAAAAAGGTGTGTTTTGACCTTGAAATGACGGGTTTCTTGCTCCAATATGACTTAGGGGTCATGGAAAATGTATTTCATGGTTTCAATGGGTTGTGACACTCAAAAAAATGAATACAAAATTGGGTAAGGTGCATATGACACTTGCGACAATTCATGTGGCCCTTAATAAGGTGCATATGTCACTTTGAGACACTTGCGACACTTGGGGTGCATAACTCAAGTGTGAAATTTTGATGTATAACAAATGCCCCCTAAAGTGTGAGGTCAGAAGAGAAATTGATGACTGAAAAACTTTATAAATTATTCAATGAAAGGGTGTTGGAGTAGGAGAACCTGGCAGAAGCTGCAAACAATCATCAGTCAGCATACAAATACGTTCCATTTCCGATGCAGGCATACCTATGCTCGGAATGCGAGATGACTCAAAGCATGGACATCGACCAATACATTACGGATCCATGATAATACTGACTAAAGATATGGCCACCAGAGATACAATGTGGATCCATACCTCCATGACATGAACTGATCACAACCACGAAAAATACACAATGGAGCTACAAGATGATAAAACATAACCACTGATCAGTACAATGTGGATCTATGTGACAGTATATATATTAGTAAGATTACCAACATGGTGATTGTACTAAAATATTTTACATGCTCAAATGATCTCCATCATAGCCTGGGAAAAGAACATAATATAATAAGAACTCAACCCAAGGTCTTCATCACGACCCCAATGTGGTACAAATCTATCCATGTGAATAGATGATTTGATGTCGAACATCGTAGAAATCACTTGATTACCGATCATTGAGGTAAACCATTAACAAGTGCGAGGGAAATCACCAATGATGACAATGACTCCCAAGGTACCTTAGTACATTCCAGTGAATGTGAATAAATGAGCTGAGGTATAACATTCGTGGAATCATCTAATTAGAGGTCAATGATGTAAACCTATTGTCGGAAGCAAGGAGGCCTATCATTAAGGCATGCAAGTCCCAAGGTACTAACTTGTTTCTAAGACTAATTTATGTATGAAGTGTTGAAGTCAATAGGAAAAGACTCTTCAAAGGAGGGCCTTGATGTATCCCCCATCATCGACACAAAACTGACATAGTAAAGTGATGTGAGATGGTGGGTCGAATGAGTATGGACTGACACAAGAAACAGAAATTGGTAATACTATAGATGGATGGTTTAAAGTGAAACTTCCCTTGAACATGATGAGGAACGAAAAGTGACTTGGCAGCATTGACTTGACGAGTACCAAGAAAATAATGTGACGAAAAATAAGAGCACNTTTTTTAACGAGCTTGAAATTAGCAAATAAACTATGCTCAATAACCTCTACTTGGTCATGGCTTCCAAGAGATCTTCTCTAGATGGAAAAAGTACACTCTGGAAGGAATACATGTTGAAGGCCATGATAGGGGTAGGGACATCAGGATCTAATAAACATATCGAAGAGATCACCATGTCAACTATTGGATCAAAATCAGAAGAAGGGAGAGATTCCTTCTCATTTGGAGTTGAATGCATGGGACATGTTTCCACATAATTGACCTGCGGAGGGGTGGATATCACTGAAATGTAAGGACCATTTATGGAAGTTAGATGGTTGGTTGTCATATGAGGTCCAATGAATTAAAGTTGGTCTATGGTCATTATGTTTGCATTGGGAGGGAAACACGTCATTCGAAAGATGGTGGACACAAGAGATTTCATAACATAAACATAGTCTTGCCCGAGGAGAAAATTAAATTCCAAGGGGTCGTGGACTACCATCACATCAATATAGACATTTTTCCCTCCTAAATTAACAGGAAACTGAGGAAGGATCCCTAAAGGTTGACTAGCCTATCTGTTAAAAGCCAACATATTTTGAGTCATCAGCACAAGCTAAGGAGAACCTAAAGATTGCCAAGCAATGGAGGATAAAATACTAATGGATGCACCTTCATCGACAATAGTCTGAGGAACCTCCCTACCACAAACCTAAATAGTGATTTGGAAAGGTATATAGGAAGGAAGATGAGATTCTAGCAGTGCACCCCAATCTAAAAGAATGACCTCATTACTCGGAGGGGGTTTCGTTGGGATGGGTGAAGTTCCCCCTTATACAAAAGAATTTGTAGAAACAAGAAAGACCCAAGGGACATCCTCACTATTCAAAGGAGGAGTGGGATCGACTAAAGGTGGTATTGGATCGATCACTTTGACTTCACTCTCCAAGGGGAGAGTGGGATCGATCGAAGGTGAAATCGATTACATCCATCACCTATCCAATGTCCTTTCTTTTGGGCTAGGTGTTACATGTACCCCAAAAACGTGTTTGCCTCATAATCCCATGGAAGATTGGGGATATAAAGCTCAATCGTAATTTAGCTATAAAAAAAATAGGTATAGAAAGAGAAAAAACCTCAATTCAAAATGCGGGGAAAATAAACAAATAAAAAGAGGAAAGTAATAAAAACTTTAAAAAAAAAAAAACATAGGCTATACCCACTTTCTAAGAGGCCATCACCCCAAGTCCTATGCAACAAATGCATATCTTATAAAGGACTTAGAAAATGAAATGTCAAAATCCAAAAGAGGTAAAAGCTATAAAGAAAAAGAACAAAAAATGGTTTTGAAAGACATAATGTCGAGGAAAGGGTAGCTCATTGCCTAAGCGCCCCCTCTATAAAGTCACTAATGAGGATGAATAATATGCATGGCCTTGCATGTCAATGACATTCACCATATGAAGTAAACCCCAATCTATACCATTATCATTACACATACCCCTTGTTGGGTTTCCTTTAGACATACCTCTTGGTTTGGGTACTGGCACACCTAATAGGGGGTAAGAATGACCCTCACATACTTAGACTTGGAAAATTGCGTAATTTTGTAAGCTAGTCTGAAGTTTTAAGAGTATATTCTATGTGATATATCTAATGGCTTTTGTATTAACATGAATCACTTGATATGTTGTGTTTGGATTGTGTATCTTGACTCTAGTCTTCATGATGCTTCATGGACCACATGAGCCCCCTCCTTGGATTATGATTACATGTGGTTGATGACACCTGGATCCTTTGGAGGATGATGAGGGGATATTACCCCACTTGTATGGAGGTCTTCCCCATCACTTAATCGATCCAATCATCATGTCCATTCTACAAGAATGCATGTCCCCTTGTCCAAAATAAGTATTTTCCATCTACATTTTGGTCATCTCGTCCAACCTTAATGGACCAATAAAAAGTCACCAAGTTTGCATCAACTATCAAGTCACCTCCNTTTTTTAACGAGCTTGAAATTAGCAAATAAACTATGCTCAATAACCTCTACTTGGTCATGGCTTCCAAGAGATCTTCTCTAGATGGAAAAAGTACACTCTGGAAGGAATACATGTTGAAGGCCATGATAGGGGTAGGGACATCAGGATCTAATAAACATATCGAAGAGATCACCATGTCAACTATTGGATCAAAATCAGAAGAAGGGAGAGATTCCTTCTCATTTGGAGTTGAATGCATGGGACATGTTTCCACATAATTGACCTGCGGAGGGGTGGATATCACTGAAATGTAAGGACCATTTATGGAAGTTAGATGGTTGGTTGTCATATGAGGTCCAATGAATTAAAGTTGGTCTATGGTCATTATGTTTGCATTGGGAGGGAAACACGTCATTCGAAAGATGGTGGACACAAGAGATTTCATAACATAAACATAGTCTTGCCCGAGGAGAAAATTAAATTCCAAGGGGTCGTGGACTACCATCACATCAATATAGACATTTTTCCCTCCTAAATTAACAGGAAACTGAGGAAGGATCCCTAAAGGTTGACTAGCCTATCTGTTAAAAGCCAACATATTTTGAGTCATCAGCACAAGCTAAGGAGAACCTAAAGATTGCCAAGCAATGGAGGATAAAATACTAATGGATGCACCTTCATCGACAATAGTCTGAGGAACCTCCCTACCACAAACCTAAATAGTGATTTGGAAAGGTATATAGGAAGGAAGATGAGATTCTAGCAGTGCACCCCAATCTAAAAGAATGACCTCATTACTCGGAGGGGGTTTCGTTGGGATGGGTGAAGTTCCCCCTTATACAAAAGAATTTGTAGAAACAAGAAAGACCCGAGGGACATCCTCACTATTCAAAGGAGGAGTGGGATCGACTAAAGGTGGTATTGGATCGATCACTTTGACTTCACTCTCCAAGGGGAGAGTGGGATCGATCGAAGGTGAAATTGATTACATCCATCACCTATCCAATGTCCTTTCTTTTGGGCTAGTTGTACATGTACCCCAAAAACGTGTTTGCCTCATAATCCCATGGAATATTGGGGATATAAAGCTCGATCGTAATTTAGCTATAAAAAAAATAGGTATAGAAAGAGAAAAAACCTCAATTCAAAATGCGGGGAAAATAAACAAATAAAAAGAGCAAAGTATTAAAAACTTAAAAAAAAAAAAACATAGGCTATACCCACTTTCTAAGAGGCCATCACCCCAAGTCCTATGCAACAAATGCATATCTTATAAAGGACTTAGAAAATGAAATGTCAAAATCCAAAAGAGGTAAAAGCTATAAAGAAAAAGACAAAAAATGGTTTTGAAAGACATAATGTCGAGGAAAGGGTAGCTCATTGCCTAAGCGCCCCCTCTATAAAGGCACTAATGAGGATGAATAATATGCATGGCCTTGCATGTCAATGACATTCACCATATGAAGTAAACCCCAATCTATACCATTATCATTACACATACCCCTTGTTGGGTTTCCTTTAGACATACCTCTTGGTTTGGGTACTGGCACACCTAATAGGGGGTAAGAATGACCCTCACATACTTAGACTTGGAAAATTGCGTAATTTTGTAAGCTAGTCTGAAGTTTTAAGAGTATATTCTATGTGATATATCTAATGGCTTTTGTATTAACATGAATCACTTGATATGTTGTGTTTGGATTGTGTATCTTGACTCTAGTCTTCATGATGCTTCATGGACCACATGAGCCCCCTCCTTGGATTATGATTACATGTGGTTGATGACACCTGGATCCTTTGGAGGATGATGAGGGGATATTACCCCACTTGTATGGAGGTCTTCCCCATCACTTAATCGATCCAATCATCATGTCCATTCTACAAGAATGCATGTCCCCTTGTCCAAAATAAGTATTTTCCATCTACATTTTGGTCATCTCGTCCAACCTTAATGGACCAATAAAAAGTCACCAAGTTTGCATCAACTATCAAGTCACCTCCTGCAACCCAACATTGTGTAGTCTCCATTGAACTAAGGCAAGGACTCCACCTTCCTTTCATACTACTAATTCATATTCAAAACAAAATTTTCCAAGGAACTCTAAGCTCCACTGCCTGCTCCTAGGAAATGAGACCGCTTTTGATTCGCTAGGGAAAAGAGGATGGCCAAGGTTGTTGTAAACCATGGTGTCCAACTTGTGCCTCATGCGAAATTACTTCAAAACTACCTTTGTCTCCCAAGGTATATATCCCAATCCTTCCAATCAATATGTGGTAAGTGCATAATCATAGATGCCCATGGCCAACCTACAAAACTTCACAATGGTAGGGGCATCATGCTTATAGAATTCTTTGTCTCTTACTTCTTTCGCATCCAGCCAATAATTATGGTGGGCGAGTGCTTCCATGCATTGCTTGGACCCAACACTTAAATAATTTTCCACCCAAGCTAAGACATTCATGTGACCCAACTAAGCTTGGGGGAAGCAAAGTACTTCCTAGTTTATGCCTCGTTCAAGGACTTCTTCAACTATTGTTGGTGCAATCTTCATCTTTCCCCCAACGTCCTTCTTATGGTTCTTCAAGGTGCATAATCCTTCAATATTCTCCAAGACTAACTTCATTGAAGCCTCCATTGTTGTCAATCTAATGTCTACTTGATCTTCACCATCAATGGCACCCTTTCCCAGAACCAAATCTCCATGTTATTGTTCAACGACATAAGGCTTGTCTGTAGATCCACTGGGTGCCTCAATCAATTTCACAATTGACATTCTTGGCATCCATCCCAACTTCCTTCTAATCATCATAATCACACCAAACATCTTGGTTCCATTCAAGAATACTAAACAATTTTCAAGAGGCATCGAAACAACTTTGGAAAGCTTGAGAAAGTCCTACCCCAAGACCACTATATAGTCATCCAATGGAGCCATTGTCAAATCCAAGATGTCAAACCAATCCCCAAATTTCAAAGATGCAAAATGAACCACTCTTGTTGTCAACTTCATTGATGTGACCATGTTGCTCTCAGGATTACGACAAAGTGATGTAGTAGTTTATTCACTCACAAAGATATGGGTCNCACTAATGAGGATGAATAATATGCATGGCCTTGCATGTCAATGACATTCACCATATGAAGTAAACCCCAATCTATACCATTATCATTACACATACCCCTTGTTGGGTTTCCTTTAGACATACCTCTTGGTTTGGGTACTGGCACACCTAATAGGGGGTAAGAATGACCCTCACATACTTAGACTTGGAAAATTGCGTAATTTTGTAAGCTAGTCTGAAGTTTTAAGAGTATATTCTATGTGATATATCTAATGGCTTTTGTATTAACATGAATCACTTGATATGTTGTGTTTGGATTGTGTATCTTGACTCTAGTCTTCATGATGCTTCATGGACCACATGAGCCCCCTCCTTGGATTATGATTACATGTGGTTGATGACACCTGGATCCTTTGGAGGATGATGAGGGGATATTACCCCACTTGTATGGAGGTCTTCCCCATCACTTAATCGATCCAATCATCATGTCCATTCTACAAGAATGCATGTCCCCTTGTCCAAAATAAGTATTTTCCATCTACATTTTGGTCATCTCGTCCAACCTTAATGGACCAATAAAAAGTCACCAAGTTTGCATCAACTATCAAGTCACCTCCCGCAACCCAACATTGTGTAGTCTCCATTGAACTAAGGCAAGGACTCCACCTTCCTTTCATACTACTAATTCATATTCAAAACAAAATTTTCCAAGGAACTCTAGGCTCCACTGCCTGCTCCTAGGAAATGAGACCGCTTTTGATTCTCTAGGGAAAAGAGGATGGCCAAGGTTGTTGTAAACCATGGTGTCCAACTTGTGCCTCGTGCGAAATTACTTCAAAACTACCTTTGTCTCCCAAGGTATATATCCCAATCCTTCCAATCAATATGTGGTCAGTGCATAATCATAGATGCCCATGGCCAACCTACAAAACTTCACAATGGTAGGGGCATCATGCTTATAGAATTCTTTGTCTCTTACTTCTTTCGCATCTAGCCAATAATTATGGTGGGCGAGTGCTTCCATGCACTTCTTGGACCCAACACTTAAATAATTTTCCACCCAAGCTAAGACATTCATGTGACCCAACTAAGCTTGGGGGAAGCAAAGTACTTCCTAGTTTATGCCTCGTTCAAGGACTTCTTCAACTATTGTTGGTGCAATCTTCATCTTTCCCCCAACGTCCTTCTTATGGTTCTTCAAGGTGCATAATCCTTCAATATTCTCCAAGACTAACTTCATTGAAGCCTCCATTGTTGTCAATCTAATGTCTACTTGATCTTCACCATCAATGGCACCCTTTCCCAGAACCAAATCTCCATGTTATTGTTCAACGACATAAGGCTTGTCTGTAGATCCACTGGGTGCCTCAATCAATTTCACAATTGACATTCTTGGCATCCA
This sequence comes from Picea glauca, assembly GCA_000966675.3. Classification (NCBI taxonomy): domain Eukaryota; kingdom Viridiplantae; phylum Streptophyta; class Pinopsida; order Pinales; family Pinaceae; genus Picea; species Picea glauca. Next base: position 14,749 of record JZKD02S0723133.1, read on the forward strand.
TCCCAACTTCCTTCTAATCATCATAATCACACCAAACATCTTGGTTCCATTCAAGAATACTAAACAATTTTCAAGAGGCATCGAAACAACTTTGGAAAGCTTGAGAAAGTCCTACCCCAAGACCACTATATAGTCATCCAATGGAGCCATTGTCAAATCCAAGATGTCAAACCAATCCCCAAATTTCAAAGATGCAAAATGAACCACTCTTGTTGTCAACTTCATTGATGTGACCATGTTGCTCTCAGGATTACGACAAAGTGATGTAGTAGTTTATTCACTCACAAAGATATGGGTC
>JZKD02S0723177.1:31020-41673 GCA_000966675.3 Picea glauca
TAATAAAGGTTTATCTATTATTTTTATTTTTATTTAAAATAGTAAATTTTATGTTTATTTATATTTATGAGAAATCTATAACATCTCAGTTTTAACAAAAAAGTTGTCTATTATTCTATGTTTTGTTTTTTTTACCTGAATTTGAAGATATGAATCTACATTAAATCATAATTTTTTGTTGTTTAAAATTCATTCACTCAAATCTATAAATCCAACAATTTTTTGCCTAATTTCAAAAAAATATGTTAAAAATATCATTTAAAAAAGACCAAAACATAAAACTTTATACTACTACCATAACAAATATATTAATCCTTATTAAAGAGATTAACTTATAAAAAAGAATGGAAAGTATGAATACAAATTCAATGTTAAGATTGACTTATAAAAAGAAAATATGTTAAAAATATCATTAAAAAAAGACCAAAACATAAAACTTTATACCACTACCATAACAAATATATTAATCCTTATTAAAGGGATTGACTTATAAAAAAGAATGGAAAGGTATGAATACAAATTCAATAGGTTGATTTATAAAAAAAGAATGGAAAGGTATGAATACAAATTCAATGTTAAGGTTGGTTTCATTTTATGTTCATTTCATTTAAAAAATATGTTGATTTCATTTTTAAAAGTTGATGGCATTTTTTTAAATTTATGAGATTTTAACATGTTACTGTCATTTTTGAAATTTATGAGATTCTTACAAGTTATTGGAAGAAATTAATTATTTTGTAGAAATTTATGAGATTCTAACAAGTTATTGGAAGAAATTAATTATTTTGTAGAGTTGTTGGAAGAGAAAGTTTAAACAAGCGTTCATTTGGTAACTCATTAACAAGAGATTCACTATTTATATTAACTTTTATTAACATAAAAATATGATATTTATTAATCAATTAATAATTATTAACATAAAAATATGATATTTAGTAATTAATTAATAATTATTATTAATAGGAGATTATTTTTTATATTAACTTTTATTAATATAAAAATATAATATATAAAATCTTATATGGTATTGGTATTCAGGGTTTATAACCACACAAAAAAATAAGCATATTTAAATGTTATTTTTCTAATACATATTAAAAAGATGTATATTATTTATTAATTTTTTTTTATATTTTTTTTTAAAGGTGGCAAAATTTATCATAATTTAGTTGTCAACTAGCATTGTCATTAGTTCTTGTCTATGAATGTGGGTTGATTCATCATTGTTACTTAAGGAAAACCATGTACACCTTAAATAACCCATTGGTGGTCCATAGGTGGGCAAACCTTCACTCTTGCTAGATGCATCAAGTCTTAGGCTAAATTGTTTCTTTAGATGAGCTCTTGACCAATCATAAGTAGGTTTAGGTCTTACTCCAAAGCCAAAAGACAATTCCAACCTAAATAATACTTGCAAAAAAATCTATAATGTACTATCATCATTAAAGCTATCACAATGGGGTTGTGTCATTTTAAATACTATATAAAGTTAATCTCATATATAAAACTAAACATTACAATAATTCTAATTAAAATATGTTTAAAAAAATATTATTAATATAAAAACATTGAAGATGATGTGTTGGATTTTTTCCTTGGTTTTGATAAGAAACTTTTTGAGAATAATATGAAAGTCGAGAATGCATTAACATTGACATGGAGAAGCATTGTGCTACTACATTGTTATTCACATGAAGTCCTCTACTACTACATTGTTCATCACATGTTCAGAATATTTTAATGCATGTACAAATCTCCATCATTCCTCTTTTTTTCTATAATGGAATGGCATGTATACATTCATTCAATAGATGGATTATCATTCCTATGAATGATACTTGGTAGGAGTCATTGTTGAGTGCTTTGGGAATGAACTAAATCAAATATTGTTCTACCCATAAGCCTTGTGAAGATTTTCTAGTTCTAATTGTTATTCCTAAGTTGATTTTCCATTGCTTCTTTCCTATCTCTAATATTTTAGATTCTTTTAGCTTGGTTTTGTTTTTCATATTTGATCATGTTTCTTAGTACTTCTTCTTTATACTTGTTATTGATTTCACTATAATTTCAAGAGACAATATCTATTATTTAACCACAAGAGGTTTAAGCTACAATCTAGATGCTCTTCTAATGTCACTTATATTCCTAGACTTTTGATTCACTGAAGTTTGACACCTATTCCTCATGAACTTTCATTGGTAGTTTGTATTCCCAAGCTCTTTTCCTTATTGATTGCTTCCTCTCTCTAATCCTTTGTTGGTTTTCAACCTAGTTTCTTAAAGAGGCGTTCCTCTTTTGGATCTTCATTTTCTTACTATTGATGGGTTTTTTTGCTTGTTATAACATTGGTAGACTCGATGTGGAGATTTTATGGAACTATATTTGGTTCTATTTCTTCATGCCTTTCTAGGGGTGTTATCACATAAACTTGTCAAGGGTCGTAGGTGACAGCCATGAGCACGGGCCAACAGGCGGGTGCAATTTAAAGCAACAGAGTGCCTTGTGCATTTCGATTTAGCACCATCCCTAAATGTGGCTGGAGGGTTTCCACAGTTGGTGGGCGAATAAACTTTAGTGGGGGCACTAAATTGGTAGTGCGCCCAAATCGTAGATCGCGGCCAAATCAACGACCACAAGTCGTTTCGGCACCGCAACATGCTCGGGCATTAATTTCCTTGAGCGGGCCAAAATCTAAACCACAGTATTGCGGGGAGGCAATGTGGCGGAAGAGGGTGCATTTCAGGCCTGAAAGCGGTGTGGGCCCAAACAACTTTCGGTGGCCCTAAAATCACGTGCTCTTACAACGTCGTATCCAAAAACAACATGTGGTCTCCCCTTAATGACCAAGGTGCGTCCCGATCTTGAGGAGGCTCCAACCAGTGATAAAGGTTTGAATTTTGTGACTTCAATGCCCAATCCATGAGTGGCATGTGGTCACCCGCTAGTCGTCCAGCCGTGCTCTGATCCCAGGGAGGATTCAGTTAATGGAAAGAGACTGGCAGCTGAAACCTCAACTCAATCCATAAATAGAAGGCATGGAAGCTCTGGCCGAGGAGACAGAACTGTCAGCCTAAGGTACCACGATGGACGGTTTCGTCTTGTAGGCCCATACTGGTCTGAGCTTGCGTCTGACAGGAGGAGATGCGCACAGTCTGACAGAAGGATTCACAGACAAAATATTTGAATGAAATGGCTAGGTCACACTCCTGGCAGTTATGGACTGATCTGATTATAAATAGATTAGTCTTAGATTTTGATGGAGGGGGCGGGGGGTTTGTTTTACCCCAGACCAGGGATGTTTTGAGGATTGTTATGACTATATTTTCTGATGTAAGTCGGAGGGGCATGGATTGTAAATTGTTATATTAATGAAGATTCCTTTAAGTTGTTATATCAGACTGTCTTCTTAGTTTACATGTTGTTTCTTTTCTTCTTGTCTGGATGTAGCATCGTTGATCTATGGATTCCTGAGGCGGTGGAGGATCTGTTTTTATCTTGCCCATCTGTCATCGTTTATCACTCAGAAACTCGTTTTGTTTTCTTGTATGGATGTAATCTCTCTGATTGATGGATTCCTGAGGTGGTGGAGGATCTGTTGTCATCTTTCCCATCTTTCATGGTTGCTCAGATATTTTATGTTTTCCTTCTCGTCTGGATGTAATCTCTCTGATTGATGGATTCCTGAGGTGGTGGAGGATATGTTGTCATATTTCCCATCTTTCATGGTTCATCACTTAGACGCTTGTTGTTTTTCTTCTTGTCTGGATGTAGCATCTCTCTGATCTATGGATTCCTGAGGTGGTGGAGGATCTGCTATCTTCTTTCCCATCACCACTTAGACACATTTTGTCTTTCTTCTTCCCATCACCACTTAAATCCTTGTGTTTGATAGGGATCTTAAATGCCTTCATTGAGCAGAATGTTTACAACTCCATATCCCAATGGCTCATCACTAATATGCAATGATCTTCGTTGTATTTCCTTTCTTTAAAGTCTCGTTGACTCACCCACTCACTCCATTTTAATCCACAAAATTTTTTATGGGTACTGGGCTTATTCTCTTGCATTCGGAGGGTGACTCTCAATGCTAACATTCCTGGTGTCGTTGCTGGGGATGGAAGTGAAGATATCTTCCCTGGGAGAATGACAACGAATAGATCCAGTTTTAGATGGTGAACTGAAGCTGGACACATTAATATGACTGCTTATCTTTCACCATGACGACTCCATTATTCAGAATCTGTTGGTGACTCCACTGGAAGGTGACAGATCAAATGGATATGGAGGCTATCCTGGTCAGGAGGTTTTCCCCATTCAACTTCTCAGCCATAGTTGGTTATCCACATCTTGTGCCTCATATCGATGAATGGCAAGATTTGCTGCCAAGATTTTATGAAGGTAAGAATGAAAGCCCTCTTGAACATGTTTTAGGATTTCATGCTTTGATACAGAAGCTTGACATCTAGCATGAAGTCATATGTATGAAGATGTTCATGTACTCATTAGAGGGATATGCTCGTGAGTGGTATCGATCCTTGCCCCCTGCTAGCATCTCCTCCCTGGATGAGTTTCATGCAGCTTTCAATATTCATTGTCAAAAGTTTTATTCCTCTCAGTTAATTTGCCATAGTTGTTGTGAGGAGTATACAGACTTTGTTCAGGATATAGTCAATTCTTACAAAGGCTGTGAGAGTGACGAAGATGTTGAGGTTTTCTTTGCCTTAAAAGAAGAAATCATTAGCAGCCAACCTTTTGATGAAAATGAAAGCCCCTACCAAGAGCAACATGATAGAGAGAAAGATCCATTCATTGATATACATGAGGAGATCTCTTGCCATCAGCTAGAAGATGTTACCAAAGAATACAAAAGAGAAGTAGATCAACAACCTACTTCATCCTTTCACTCACCTGTGCTTTCCACATACATTCATCCATATGTGAGCAATTGTAAAGCAGAGCAGGCCTTCTGTTACCAACCTAGTAGGTTTTATCACCTATTTTATGACCTTGTAGGGGAATACATGGAGTTGCATTTCCTCAAAGTATTGAAGCCTTTAAAATTTATCCTACCTTCATCATTAGGAGGAAATCTAAAGAATGTAATTAAATTTTTGTCATAGTTTTATTGTCCCTTGATGATCAGTGACAGAGTAAATAAGTTTTCAGTTAGGAGGTTACTTGAATGGCTCTGGTGGAAGTTTGTTTTCACCTAGCACATTGTAAAATCAGTTAGTGTAGGTTTGTACATAAATAAGCTCCTTCTGGAGCATGTGTGTTTGTTTTATTTTAGTAAGTAGAGCAATGTACATGTCATCATGTTTTCGTCAACAAGATGAATTTGAGCTCGACTCCACAACCCAACAGCTAAGGCACCAGAACTGCGCGTTCTTGGCATCTCGCAGGGAGCATGCCATCCCCTGTGGAGCCAAATGTTATCACATAAAACTGTCAACGGTCACAGGTGACAACCATGAGCACGGGCCACCATGCGGGTGCAGTTTGGAGCAGCAGAGTCCCTTGTGAATTTTGATTTAGCGTCATCCCTAAACGCGGTTGGAGGGTTTCCACAGTTGGCGAGTGGATAAACTTTAGCGGGGGCGCTAACTTGGCAACGCGCCCAGATCCCAGTGTAATATACTAGATATACAAAGTATGCATAACATAAATAAAATGCTAGAAATGGAAAAATAACAACAATATAACCAGAACAATCACCACAATAGCACTGAAATGATATAAGAATAACAATAGAAATAACACTTTGATTCTAAAAGAAATGTTCACGGGCCTCTTCGAGGGGGAAACCTCCAGTTGAGTAGAGCTCTATTACAATAATATCCAAGCTAGGGTTCGCATACCCTCGACTCCTATTTATACTAAATATGTCTATAAAAAAAGCATCTAGAGGAAGATCCTTCTAGAAGTGGAAGAGTCTATTAGGTCTTCTTACATATGCCTTATTCTGTTTTATTGAAAGGCCTTATTAATATTGACCTTTATTACATTTGAATATATTTTTCTACCTATGTGCGGGTTAGGACCCTAACATGTCCACCCCCTTAAAAACAACCTTGTCCTCAAGGCTTGAGATGTGGAAATTGTTGCAGAATGGTAGCTAGTTCCCAAGTGGCATCTGCTGGAGTTGTATCCTTCCATTGGACTAGTACTTCCTTGATGGTTCTCTAACATACGTGACGCTCACGCTGGTCCAAAACTGCTTGTGGTTGTAGCCAAATGGATCCTTCTTTAGCTAACTCAGGAAGGTTGGTTTGAATTTGGCACTTAGCTCCAATCACCTTCTTTAAGCATGAAACACGAAAAACATGATGTAGCTTCGAATGACTGGGAAAATCTAACTGATAGGCTACTTGTCCCACACGCTTGAGAACAATATAAGGACCATAAAATTTGGGCACTAGCTTCTGACAATGCTCGGCCTTGAGGGAAGTTTTCTTGTAAGGTTGCAGTCAAAGAAACACATGATCCCCTTCTGCAAATTGACATTCAGAGCGACCTTGATCTACTTGTTGCTTCATGCGATTCTTTGCCATGACCAAATTCTCTTTGAGGGTATGAAGAATAGCCTCTCGAACTGTAAGTGTTTGGTCAACCACCTGTACCTTTGAGGCACCAGGTAAGTATGAGAGAACCAAAGGTGTCTTATGTCCATATACCGCTTCAAAAGGAGTCATGCATGTAGTTGTATGGTATGAAGTGTTGTACCACCATTCAACTAGGGGTAACCATTAAGCCTACTGATTTTTCTTTTCTGAGGAAAAACACCTCAAATATGTTTCCAAACACTTGTTGACAACTTCCGTTTGACCATCAATCTGAGGATGATAAGTTGTGCTGAGATGCAATTGGGTGCCTTGTAGCTTGAACAGTGCTTGCCAAAAATTGCTTGTGAAAGTTGGGTCACGATCATAAACAATAGAGTGTGGCATGCCATGAAGCTTGAAGACCTAATCCATGAAAATTTGAGCCACCGTGGATGCTATAAACGGGTGTTGCAGAGCGCAGAAATGAGCATACTTGGAAAGGCGATCAACAACCACCATTATGACTGATTTATTTCCCGATTTGGGCAAGCCAGTAATAAAATCCATAGAGATATCCTTCCAAATAGAAGGTGGAATCGGAAGCGGTTGTAGTGTGCCCAGATATTTGACTGTTTCTCCCTTGTTGTGTTGAAACACATCACATTCAGCGACAAAATTACGAATGTCCTGTTTCATACCATCCCAGAAAAAAGAACGTTTGACCCTGTCATAGGTTTTGGTGAACCTGGAGTGCCCCGCTGTGGGTGTAGCATGAAGCTCAAAAGGTACCGTGGATTTAAGATTTGATTGTTTACTTAAATACAAATGACCTTTGTATCGAAGCTCATCATGGAGCCAAGACTACCCTAGGGAAGCTGGAGCATTGGACTGCAATTGTTGGATCAGATGCGAACGTTTGGGATCTTGTAGCCATTCCTGGCGAATGGCTTGGAGCCAATCTGGTACAATGAAGGAAAGAGAAAAAAGGGATCCTTCATCTTCATATTTTCGGGAAAGTGCATCTGCAACCACATTGTCCTTGCCTTTCTTGTAAATGATCTCATAATCATATCCAAAGAGCTTAGTCACCCATTTTTGTTGCTCCGGGGAGGAAATGCATCGTTCCAAAAAATACTTGGGGCTTTGATGGTTTGTCTTAATTTGGAAATGTTGTCCCAATAGATAAGGGTGCCATAGATCAACGGCATGGAGAATAACCAACATTTCCTTTTCATAGATTGATTTGCCCAGATTTCTTTCAGATAGTTGCTTGTTGGTAAAGGCCAAAGGTCGACCCTCTTGCATAAGGACAACACTAATTCCTTTCCCTGAGACATCACATTCCAACACAAAGGTCTTTGTGAAATTAGGAAGGGATAGGACTGGAGTGATGCACATGGCCATATTCAAGGTTTGAAAAGCTTGAGCAGCGGCTGGAGTCCAAGTGAAAGATTTCTTTTTTAGGAGAGCAGTGAGAGGTGCTCCAATCTTTCCATAATTCTTAACAAACTTGCGATAATACCCTGTTAAGCCCAGAAATCCACGCAATCTTTTGAGAGTCTTTAGGTGAGGCCAATTTTTCATAGCTTCAATATTTTTAGGATCCACCCTGACGCCATCCTTGCCAACCAGATGACCCAAGTATTCTACTTCTAAGGCGCTAAAAGAACATTTAGACTATTTCATGAAAAGTTGGTGCTGAGAGAGTAGATGGAGAACTCGATCCACATGAGGAAAATGGTCTGTCTAGGTTTGTCTATAGATGAGGATATCATCAAAGAAAACTAAGACAAAATGACGAAGAAAAGTACGAAAGACATGATTCATGAGGCTTTGGAAGGTGGAGGGGGCATTACACAAGCCAAAGGGCATGACCAAAAACTCATAGTGGCCCTCATGAGTTCTAAAGGCAGTCTTGGGAATGTCTGCCTCTTTCATACATATCTGGTGGTTTCTCGAATGAAGATCAAGTTTAGTAAAGAATTAGGCGCCACTCAATTCATCCAGGAGGTCATCAATGATAGGAATGGGAAATTTGTCTTTAATGGTAAGTTTGTTGAGGGCACAGAAGTTAGGACACATTTTCCAAGAACCTTCTTTCTTCAGTACCATGACCGCAGGAGAAGAGTAGGGTCTCGTACTAGGGCGCATAATGCTTGCATTTAGGAGTTCCTGGACCATTTTCTCAATTTCATTTTTTTGGGAAAAGGGGTGACGATACAGACGGATATTGGGAGGAAGGCTTCCGGGTACAAGGGGAATGGAATGATCATGAACACCACGGGAAGGAGGGATTCTTTGGGGAGTGGAAAATACCACTTGATGTTTAGAAAGGATGGCTTGGAGGTCTTGCAACACCGAGGGTGTCTCTGTTGTTTGTATGGCATGGAGTTGGGCAATAACACCAGAATGACCTTTTCTGAGCAGCTTTTCCATGCGATGGGAACTAATGATCTCAGGTGAACCGACGGTGATGCCTTGGAATTGATATTGGTGGCCCTCCTCGTCGAATTTCATGGTTAATTCCTTAAAATCCATGAGAATGAGACCCAAAGTCCTTAGCCAGTCTACAACCAACACAATGTCACAACCGCCCATGTCGATAGGAAACATATGAGATTTCAGGTGGTAGTCACCAATTTGGAGACGCACATTTTCACAACGCCCTCCACATTTTCACAACGCCCTCCACATTTCATGGAACCACCATTGGCAATCATGTTTTGGAAATTATTGACAGCATGGATGTAGCAATGAGTTTCTTGGGCAATGCGATGATGAATAAAATTATGGGTGCTTCCACTATCAACCAGAATGATGACCTTCCGATGCTTGATGTAATCGATTATCTTGAGGGTTTGGGGAGTAGAGAAGCCAGTGAGAGCATTGAGGGAAATGACTGGTTCTACTTGGGAAGGGTGTGAGTGAGGGGTTATGTCAGTGGTTTCAAGTGACTCAGGCACAAGGGGAGTTTCAACATCCTCTTCCGAAATATCCTCGGAGATGGCCATAAAAATATTTTGTTCCTTACACTTGTGGCCCAGGAAATATTTGTCATCACAATTATAACAAAGGCCTTTGAGTTGGCATTCAACCATTTCAACCCTGGTCAATTTTTGAATCTTTAGTGGAGCAGAGGGAGTAGTGGGATTTACTGGTTTAGGGCGAGGGATAAAGGAGGGTTTTCGGTTTTGAGAGGATACAACATGTTGTGCTTTTTTATCTCTTTTAGTAGCCTCCACCCAACTCTGAGGCTGTGCCATGAGGACATGGGCCCGAATCTCATCCTTGAGGCCACTGATAAAACACTCTCGGAAAAGGCATCAGACATGCCCTCTGTCTGAAAAGCCAGGTGCTCAAAGGTAGCTATAAAGTCTTCCACTATTCCTGATTGTTTCAACTTTGTCAAATGGCCCAAATGGTTGGTGTTAGTGTCAAAGTGTTCATAAATCTCTGCTACAAAGTGTGTCCAAGCAATATACCCTTGACGGGAAGTTTTTCTCCATTGCCAACGTTCTTGATCTAGATGGAGAACACCATACTGGAGTTTGGCCAAGTCATCTGTAATGTCGTATAAAGAGAAATAATGTTCCATTTGGGTTACCCAACTAGTGGGGTCCGAGCCATCAAATTTGGTCACATCCACCCATGGAAGGCGTAGTTCATGTTGAAATTGATGGTGTTGAAAGTTATGAGAATAAGAGGAATGTTCACCGTCAGTATGTGGAGGTGAGTCAGAGGAAGGGTTATCTGTAGGGATATGAATCTTGGTGCAGAGTGACGAAAAGACAGATTCAAGCTGGGTGGTCAGGTCTTGTTTGATTTCCTCCATTGAGGACTGCATGGTTGTATTGATGGCGACAACATTGACACTAAGTTTTTTCACTTCTTGTTGGGTCTTGGTGAGACTAGATTGCAAGGTAGTGAAGCGAGCTTCCAAGTCTTGGTTACGGGTATGGGCCATGAGGACGAGGGAACCAAAAAGGGGCTGGTGGGATCAAATTGTTTTTTGTTGAAAAATGATATGTATGAATGTGATAAGGGTGAAGAGATGAATCCAATGGAATATGTCTCAAATAATGGTGAAAAAATTTCCAGACTTTTTTTTTTT
>JZKD02S0723177.1:59043-70735 GCA_000966675.3 Picea glauca
GACCTAGAGTCGAGGGGGTTGTTTCTTCTACACACGCGCACACACTTCAAGAAAACAAAAAAAAAATTTCACCGGTTGACTGAGTAGTTGTCCTTAGCTAGGAGGGTTGTTACATGTATGAAGATGTTCATGTACTCATTAAAGGGAGATGCTCGTGAGTGGTATCGATCCTTTCCCCCTGCTAGCATCTCCTCCCTGGATGAGTTTCATGCAGCTTTCAATATTCATTGTCAAAAGTTTTATTCTTCTCAGTTAATTTTCCATAGTTGTTGTGAGGAGTATACAGACTTTGCTTAGGATATAGCCGATTCTTACGAAGGTTGTGAGAGTGACGAAGATGCTGAGGTTTTTTTGGTCTTAGAAGCAGAAATCATTAGAAGCCAACCTTCTGATGAAAATGAAATCCCCTACCAAGAGCAACATGATAGAGAGAAAGAGCCATTCATTGATATACATGAGGAGATCTCTTTCCATCAGCTAGCAGATGTTACCAGAGAAGACAAAAGAGAAGTGGATCAACAACCTGCTTCAACCTTTCACTCACCAGTGCTTGCCACATACGTTCATCCATATGTGAGCAGTTGTAAAGCAGAGCAGACCTTCTGTTACCAACCTAGTAGGTTTTATCACCTATTTTATGACCTTTTAGGGGAATACATGGAGTTGCATTTCCTCAAAGTATTGAAGCCTTTGAACTTTATCCTACCTTCATCATTAGGAGGAAATATGAAGAATGTAAGTAAATTGTTGTCATAGTTTTATTGTCCCTTGATGATCAATGACAAAGTAAATAAGTTTTCAGTTAGGAGGTTACTTGAATGGCTCTGGTGGAAGTTTGTTTTCACCTAGCACATTGTAAAATCAGTTAGTGTAGGTTTGTACATAAATAAGCTCCTTTTGGAGCATGTGTGTTTGTTTTATTTTATTAAGTAGAGCAATGTACATGTCAGCCTGTTGTCCTCAGTAAGATGTATTTGAGCTCAACTCCACAACCCAACAGCTAAGGCACCAAAACTGCGCGTTCTTGGCATCTCGCAGGGAGCATGCCATCCTCTGTGGAGCCAAATGTTATCACATAAAATTGTCAACAGTCGCAGCTGACAGCCATGAACACGGGCCACCATGCGGGTGCAGTTTGGAGTAGTAGAGTCCCTTGTGCATTTCGATTTAGCGCCACCCCTAAACGCGGTTGGAGGGTTTCCACAGTTGGCGGGTGGATAAACTTTAATGGGGGTGCTAAATTGGCAGCGCACCCAGATCCCAGTGTAATGTACCAAATATAAAAAGTATGCAAAACAGAAATAAACTGCTAGAAATGGCAGAATAACAACAATATAACCAGAAAAATCACCACAATAGCACTGAAATGATATAAGAATAACAACAGAAATAACACTTTGATTCTGAAAGCAATGTTCATGGGCCTCTTCGAGGGGGAAACCTCCAGTTGAGTAGAGCTCTATTACAATAATATCCAAGCTAGGGTTCGCACACCCTCGACTCCTATTTATACTAAATATGTCTATCAAAAGAAGCATTTAGAGGAAGATCATTCTAGAAGCGGAAGATTCTATTAGGTCTTCTTACATCCGCCTTATTCTATTTTATTGAAAGGCCTTATTAATATTGGCCTTTATTACATCCGAATATATTGTTCTACCTATGTGCGGTTAGGACCCTAACATGTCTACCCCCTTCAAAACAACCTTGTCCTCAAGGCTTGAGATGTGGAAATTGCTGCAAAATGGTAGTTGGTTCCCAAGTGGCATCTGCTGGAGTTGTATCCTTCCACTGTACTAGTACTTCCTTGATGGTTCTATAACGCAGACGACGCTCACACTGGTCCAAAATTGCTTGTGGTTGTAGCCAAATGGATCCTTCTTCAGCGAACTCGGGAAGGTTGGTTTGAATTTGGCACTTAGCTCCAATCACCTTCTTGAAGCATGAAACATGAAAAACATGATGTAGCTTTGAATGACTGGGAAAAGCTAACTGATAGGCTACTTGTCCCACACGCTTGAGAACGATATAAGGACCATAAAATTTGGGCGCTAGCTTTTGACAATGCTCGACCTTGAGGGAAGTTTGCTTGTAAGGTTGTAGTCAAAGAAACACCTGATCCCCTTTTGTAAATTGTTGTTCAGAGTGACCTTGATCTGCTTGTTGCTTCATGCAATTCTCTGCCATGACCAAATTCTCTTTGAGGGTACAAAGAATAGCCTCTCAAACTGTAAGTGTTTGGTCAACCGCCTAGACCTTTGAGGCACCAGGTAAGTATGAGAGAACTGAAGGTGGCTTCTATCCATATACCACTTCAAAAGGAGTCATGTGTGTAGTTGTATGGTATGAAGTGTTGTACCACCATTCAGCTAGGGGTAACCATTGAGCCCACTAATTTTTCTTTTCTGAGGCAAAACACCTCAAATATGTTTCCAAACACTTGTTGACAACTTTCGTTTGACCATCAGTCTGGTGATGATAAGCTGTGCTGAGATGCAATTGGGTGCCTTGTAGCTTGAACAGTTCTTGCCAAAAATTTCTTGTGAAAGTTGGGTCGCGATCAGAAAAAATAGAGTGTGGCAAGCCATGAAGCTTGAAGACTTGATCCATGAAAATTTGAGCCACCGTGGATGCTGTAAACGGGTGTTGAAGAGCACATAAATGAGCATACTTGGAAAGGCGATCAACAACCACCATTATGACTGATTTATTTCCCGATTTGGGCAAGCCGATAATAAAATCCATAGAGATATCCTTCCAAATAGCAGGTGTAATCGGAAGAGGCTGTAGTGTGCCTAGATATTTGACTGTTTCTCCCTTGTTGCATTGAAACACATCACATTCAGCAACAAAATTACGAATGTCCTGTTTCATACCATCCCAGAAAAAAAAACGTTTGACCCTGTCATAGGTTTTGGTAAACCCGGAGTGCCCTGCTATGGGTGTAGCATGAAGCTCAGAAAGTACTGTGGATTTAAGCTTTGATAGTTTACTTAAATACAAACGACCTTTGTATCGAAGCTCATCATGGAGCCAAGAGTACCCTGGGGAAGCTGGAGCATTGGACTGCAATTGTTGGATCAGATGCGAACTTTTGGGATCTTGTATCCATTCCTGGCAAACGGCTTGGAGCCAATCTGGTACAATGAAGGAAAGAGAAAAAAGGGATCCTTCATCTTCATATTTTTGGGAAAGTGCATCCGCAACCACATTTCCCTTGCCTTTCTTGTAAATGATCTCATAATCATATCCAAAGAGCTTAGTCACCCATTTTTGTTGCTTCGGGGAGGAAATGCGTTGTTCCATAAAATATTGGGGCTTTGATGGTCTGTCTTAATTTGGAAACATTGCCCCAATAGATAAGGGCGCCAGAGATCAACGACATGCAGAATAGCCAACATTTCCTTTTCATATATTGATTTGCCTAGATTTATTTCAGATAGTTGCTTGCTAGTAAAGGCCAAAGGTCGACCCTCTTGCATAAGGACAACACCAATTCCTTTCCCTGAGGCATCACATTCCAACACAAAGGTCTTTGTAAAATTAGGAAGGGCTAGGACTGGAGTAGTGCACATGGCCATCTTCAAGGTTTGAAAAGCTTGAGCAGCGACTGGAGTCCAAGTGAAAGATTTCTTTTTTAGGAGAGCAGTGAGTGGTACTGCAATCTTTCCATAATTCTTAATAAACTTGCGATAATACCCTGTTAAGCCCAGAAATCCATGCAAGCTTTTGAGAGTCTTTGGGTGAGGCCAGTCTTGCATAGCTTCAATCTTTTTAGGATCCACCCTGACACCATCCTTGCCAACCAGATGACCCAAGTATTCTACTTCTGAGGCGCCAAAAGCACATTTAGACTATTTTAGGAAAAGTTGGTGCTGAGAGAGTAGATGGAGAACTCAATCCACATGAGAAAGATGGTTTGTCCAGGTTTTGCTATAGATGAGGATATCATCAAAGAAAACTAAGACAAAATGACAGAGAAAAGTACGGAAGACATGATTCATGAGGCTTTGGAAGGTGGAGGGGGCATTACGCAAGCCAAAGGGCATGACCAAAAACTCATAGTGGCCCTCATGAGTTCTAAAGGCAGTCTTGGAAATGTTTGCCTCTTTCATACATATATGGTGGTAGCCCGAACGAAGATCAAGTTTAGTAAAGAATTAGGCGCCACTCAATTCATCCAGGAGGTCATCAATGACAGTAATGGGAAATTTGTCTTTAATGGTAAGTTTGTCGATGGCACGGAATTCAGGACACATTCGCCAAGAACCTTATTTCTTCAGTACCATGACCACAGGAGAAGAGTAGGGGCTCATACTAGGATGGATAACGCTTTCATTAAGGAGTTCCTGGACCATTTTCTCAATTTCATTTTTTTGGGAAAAGGGGTGACGATACAGATAGATATTGGGAGGAAGGCTTCCGGGTACAAGGGGAATGGAATGATCATGAACACCACGGGAAGGAGGGAGTCCTTGGGGAGTGGAAAAGACCACTTGATGTTTATAAAGGATGGCTTGGAGGTCTTGCGGCATCGAGGGTGTCTCTATTGCTTGTATGGCATGGAGTTGGGCAATAACACCAAAATGACCTTTTCTGAGCAGATTTTCCATGCGATGGGAACTAATGATCTCAGGTGAACCGGTGGTGATGCCTTGGAATTTATATTGGTGGCCCTCCTGGTCGAATTGCATGGTTAATTCCTTAAAATCCATGAGAATGGGACCCAAAGTCCTTAGCCAATCTGCAACCAACACAATGTCACAACCGCCCATGTCGATAGCAAACATATGAGATTTCAGGTGGTAGTCACCAACTTGGAGACACACATTTTCACAATGCCCTCCACATTTCATGGAACCACCATTGACAATCATGATTTGGAAATTATTGACGGCATAGATGTAGCAATGAGTTTCTTGGGAAATGCGATGATGAATAAAATTATGGGTGCTTCCACTATCAACCAGAATGATGACCTTACGATGTTTGATGTAACTGATTATCTTGAGGGTTTGGGGAGCAGAGAAGCTAGTGAGAGCATTGAGGGAAATGACCGGTTCTACTTGGGAAGGGTGTGAGGGAGGGGTTATGTCAGTGGTTTCAGGTGACTCAGGCACAAGGGGAGTTTCAACATCCTCTTCCAAAATATCCTCAGAGATGGCCATAAAAATATTTTGTTCCTTACACTTGTGGCCCGGGAAATATTTGTCATCACAATTATAACAAAGGCCTTTGAGTTGGCATTTAGCCATTTCAGCCCTGGTCAATTTTTGGATCTTTAGTGGAGCAGAGGGAGTAGTGGGATTTACTGGTTTAGGGCGAGGGATAAAGGAGGGTTTTCGGTTTTGAGAGGATATAACCTATTGTGCTTCTTTAGCTGTTTTAGTAGCCTCCACCCAACTCTGAGGCCGAGCCATGAAGACATGGGCCCGAATCTCATCCTTGAGGCCACTAATAAAACACTCTCAGAAAAAGGCATCAGGCATGTCCTTTGTCTGAAAAGCCAGGCGCTCAAAGTCAACTATAAAGTCTTCCACTGTTCCTGATTGTTTCAACTTTGTCAAACGACCCAAATGGTTGGTGTCAGTGTCAAAGCATTCATAAAGCTCTGCCACAAAGTGTGTCCAAGCAATATACCCTTGACGGGAAGTTTTTCTCCATTTCCACCATTGCCAACGTTCTTGATCTAGATGGAGAACACCATACCGGAGTTTGGCCAAGTCATTTGTAATGTCGTATAAAGAGAAATAATGTTCCATTTGGGTTACCCAACCAGTGGGGTCCGAGCCATCAAATTTGTTCACATCCACCCGCGGAAGGCGTAGGTCACGTTGAAAGTGATGGTGTTGAAAGTTATGGGAATGAGAGGAATGTTCACCGTCAGTATGTGGAGGTGAGTCAGAGGAAGGGTTATCTGTAGGGATATGAAGCTTGGTGCAAAGTGACGAAAAGACAGATTCAAGCTTGGTGGTCAGGTTTTGTTTGATTTCCTCCATTGAGGACTGCATGGTTGTATTGATGGCGACAACATTGGCACTGAGTTTTTTCACTTCTTGTTGGGTCTCGGTGAGACTAGATTGCAAGGTAGTGAAGCGAGCTTCCAAGTCTTGGCTACGGGTATGGGCCATGAGGACGAGGGAACCGAAAAGGGGCTGGTGGGGTCAAAAAAATTTTGCTGAAAAATGATATGTATGAATGTGATAAGGGCGAAAAGATGAATCCAATGGAATATGTCTCAAATAATGGTGAAAAAATTTCTAGACCTTTTTTTTTTTTTTTACATTTGCGGAATTATACTCTGATCTGAAGAATACTACAGTGATGAAATATCCAAATTCTTAACCAGGAATTAATGTGTAATGATTTGGCAACCTGAACACAATTGTGCGACAATAGATCTTGTTTGTTTTAATTTGTTTATGTTTCTGTCCCCAAGGGTTAGGTATTCAAGGGCTTTACAGACAAGGGTTTTCCCTGTGCTATAGCTCTCTGATATACATGCGAGGTCCAACAGTAGTACTCAACCCAATATCTCAGGGCACTAACTAAGGAGGATAGATCGTACCCTTAACCGTACTACCCGACTACCCAGGTACTAGAGAGTATCTTCTCGAGTGTTGTTCTCGGTGGCACTATAGCAGTCAAGCGACCGATCGATTTATCTAAAGAGGGCTTTAGGTAATCTAGGCCGATCCATACACAGGTGTTGTCTGATGCACTACCACTCGAAGGGGTACCAACAGGAGTTACAAGGGTGGCCAACATATGTGCGCTTAAGTACCACTTGTATTTCCTGCGTGTATGAATCCCTCAACCGCATGTTTATGCATGTAACGACAGATCTCTGTGGCTTAAAGACACCGAAATACGTCTCTACCCCGAAAAAAAATTTAACCCACACTTTCTGCCGAGGAAAGTGCTGTGATACCACTTGTAATATACCAGATATAAAAAGTATGCAGAACAGAAATAAAATGCTAGAAATGGCAGAATAACAACAATATAACCAGAACAATCACCACAATAGCACTAAAATGATATAAGAATAACAAAAAAAATAACACTTTGATTCTAAAAGCAATGTTCACGAGCCTCTTCGAGGGGGCAACCTCCAGTTGAGCAGAGCTCTATTACAATAATATCCAAGCTAGGGTTCGCATACCCTCGACTCCTATTTATACTAAATATGTCTATCAAAAGAAGCATCTAGAGGAAGATCCTTCTAGAAGCGGAAGCTTCTATTAGGTCTTCTTACATCCTCCTTATTCTACTTTATTGAAAGGCCTTATTAATATTGACCTTTATTACATCCGAATATATTGTTCTACCTATGTGTGGGTTAGGACCCTAACACCCAGACCATGACCAGATCAACGAACACAAGTCGTTTCAGAGTCGCAACATGCTCGGGTGTTAATTTCCTTGAGCGGGCCAAAATCCAAACCATGGTATTGCAGGGAGGCAACGTGGTGAAAGAGGGTGCATTTCGGGCCCGAAAGTGGTGTGGGTCCAAACCTCTTTCGGCGACCCCGAAATCACGTGATATTATAGCGTCGTATCCAATAGTGACATGTGGCCTCCCCTTAATCCCCAAGGCGCGTCCCGATCCTAAGGAGGCCCCAACCAATGAGAAAGGTTTGAATTTTGTGACTTTAGCGCCCAATCCATGAGTGGCACGTGGTCACCCGCTAGTCGTCCAACCGTGCTTCGATCCCGAGGAGGATTCAGTTAATGGAAAGGGACTGGTAGCTGAAACCTCAACTTAGTTCATAAATAGAAGGCGTGGAAACTCTGGCCGAGGAGACAGAACTGTCAGCCTGCGGTACCACGATGGGCGTTTTCGTCTTGCAGGCCTTACTGGTCTAATCTTGCATCTGAAAGGAGGAAACACACACAGTTTGACAGAAGGATGTGCATGCGAAATATTTGAATGAAATGGCCAGGTCACACTCCTGGCAGTTGTGGATTGATCTGATTATAAATAGATCAGTCTTAGATTTTGATAAAGAGGGGGGTTTGTTTTGGCCCAGACCAGGGAAGTTTTGAGGATTGTTATGACTGTATTTTCCATTGTAAGCCGGAGGGGCATGAATTGTAAATTGTTATGTTAATGAAGATTGCTTTAAGTTGTTATATCAGACCATCTTCTTAGTTTACATGATGTTTCTTTTCTTCTTGTCTGAATGTAGCATCACTGATCTATCAATTCCTGAGGTGATGGAGGATCTGTTGTTATCTATCCCATTTGTCATCGTTTATCACTCAGACACTCCTTCTATTTTCTTGTCTGGATGTAATCTCTCTGATTGATGGATTCCTGAGGCAGTGGAGGATCTGCTGTCATCTTGCTCATCTTTCATGGTTGCTAAGATATTTTCTGTTTTCCTTCTCGTCTTGATGTAATCTCTCTTATTGATGGATCCCTGAGGCAGTGGAGGATCTGTTGTCATCTTGCCCATCTTTCATGGTTCATCACTCAGACACTTGTTGTTTTTCTTCTTGTCTGGATGTAGCATCTCTCTGATCTATGGATTCCTGAGGTGGTGGAGGATTTGTTGTCTTCTTTCCCATTTTTCATTGTTCATCACCCAGACACATTCTGTCTTTCTTCTTCCCATCACCACTTAAATCCTTTTTTCTGATAAGGAGCTTAAATTCCTTCATTGAGTAGACTATTTATGAGTCCATAGCCCAATGGCCCATCACTGATCTGCAGTGATCTTCATTGTCCTTCCTTTCTTTAAAGTCTCGCTGACTCACCCACTCACTCCATTTTAATCCACAAAATTTTTGATGGGTACTGGGCTTATCCTCTTGCAGTCGGAGGGTGACTCTCAGTGCTAACAATGGGGGATCAATTTTCGGACTTGTGAGTTTGAGTGAATGGGTGGCACAAAGGAATGCATGGCAATGACGAGGAATAGAGTCGCATTCTCCTTTGGAGGAGGACTCAAAGTATCGTCCAATGGTTAAACCTATGCTTGAGAAAGGATTATGAACTTATTTGTAGTGGGTATCATTTTTCCTTTTTGTGTATTGATGCTCAATGAAAAGGCTTGGCCTAATTGTGCAACTTGATTTGTACCCATTTTCTTCTTCACCGTCTACCATTGATCCTCCTTTTTTAATAAGGCTTGAATTGCGAATGTTTTTTTACAATCTTTGGCAAAGTGACCATATTCATGGCATGCTTTGTGTTTAAAAGGGAGTTGTTCATAATCTAGTTTTTGCACATGTTTATAGTTATCTAGATTCATTAATATTTCTCTAGATAGTCCTTTTTCCAAATCTACTTCCACATAGATTCTCGCACATGTAAACATACATTCTTTTCACTAAGATTTATCTATATATTTCTCCTAAGAATTGGCAATGGTCCGTAATGAATCTTCATTTCAACAGTGTAAAGGAAAATGGGGCAATTGCACCAATATTGAAATAGCTAAGGGCACATCTAATTCTAAATCAAAGTCTGAAGTCTATCTATTAAGAGACATTCCCTTTGTTCCCATAAAACATGGACCATTCCCAAAAACGAGATATCGATCTTCTTTCTTTTCTAGCAAAAAAGCATATAATCCTCATACACATAAGTAATATGTGAGCTTTCCTTTGATCATGACCCTCCAATTTTTTAGGATCTAGATATCCATTAATTTTGGAGAGGGCCAAATACCAGTGAATTGCCAAGTGAGACCTCTATCGACCAAAGCCAATGCCATATGACGAGAAGAAGTAGTGGGAAGCTTCACTTAGAATCTGATCAATTTTCTTAACAAATCTAAAAGGCTTCGACTTATGAGTGAATTTCCCCAAGGAGGCCACCAAAGCTTGGAAAGTAGCTTCATTAACATTAGGAGGCATAAGATGACCCCTCCGAATTGACATCAATCAAAAAGACTTAAAAAACAATAAATAAACGACATCAAAATCAGGGTTAACAATGACCCATATTGAGATTTAACTCTTAATATTGTGTATATTAATGTTATTATGACAACTTTCGTTATTACAATAGAGATGTAATGGTTTTATTATGACAACTTTAGTTATTACTAGACATGTAGTGCTTTTCCTTTTTTTTATAATTAATCTATGTATGAATAGGCCTTGTGTACCATCTATATATATGGTCATGCTCTATGTAGTGCTTTTCCTTTTTTAAAATTAATCTATGGATAGATAGGCCTTGTGTACCATCTATATATATGGTCATGCTCCTTTTAATTATTGCGCTTGTCAAGCCACTTTTTTCCAAGTGAAAATTGCTCCAATTTATATAAAGTATAAATTTTTTACAAAGTATTACAACCCGCAACTGCCGAAGTGCTGAAAACCCACCCACAGGGCGAGATCAATACTAGCATTCAGGAATGTGCCGAGAGGAGAAAAACAAAAAACAGCAATATAAAGGACCCTACGAATAACCCAATAACCAAAGGAGTGTAAGCAACTCCCATCATTCAAATACATTTAAAGTTGTGATAGGACTCTCTATCCCACCATCTCTATGGAATACCGAGAGTCTGCCCACTGGCTCCTTTAATGCCCTTTTTGAGAGAGCATCCGCCTCTTTATTTTGCAATCTTGGAATATGCTAAAAGTTGATGTCGGCAAAAGATTTGGAGAGCTCCATCGTTTTAAATTTCCAGCTATCAATATGGACTGATTGGAGCTTGGACTTGCGAGAAATCCAATCAATGATAATGCGTGAGTCCCCTAGAACAAGAAGGTGTCTTATGGACCAGCAGGAGGCGAGAAAGAGGGTCGCCCATAAGCCCAAAAGCTCAGCTTTATTGTTTGTGCCTTCGCCACAGTTTAAGAACCACAATGTAATCCTAGAGGGATGGGTTTTGAAGAAACCCCCCGCTCCACAACAGCCACCCCTGGACCTAGCTGCACCATCGAAACATGCTACTGTGCATCCAGCCTGCAAATTTATAACGCAGTCTTTTTGTTTTGGGAGTAAATGAGGGGAATGTTTCCAATTGAAGGTAATCAACACCTTTTGGATCACGTCTTGTATTGAGGGAGAACAGGAATCAAAGGTAGCTCTGTTACGGGCCTTCCAAATTTGCCAGGAGACGAGAGCTGGTAAAGACTTTGGAGCCGCTTTTTGTGCCAGCCAGTTTATATAACAATCTGAGAGATAGGTGCCGTCCCAGAATGAAGCCAGCGAAAGATAAAGGAGCACCTTTGACCAAACCAAACGTGTGAATGGACAATGGACCAACAAATGATGAATGTCTTCAGAATCTTTGCAACAGAGGAGGCATATGCCCGGCCCCTCCCATCCTCTCCGGCGAAATGCGTCCCAGGTTAATGTTTTTTCCCTGCCAGCGATCCAAAAGAATAATTTTATCTTCAATGGGATCGCCCATTGCCAGATCTGAGTGAGCCACGAGCTGTCCAGTGTGGAAAAACGCTGGTTTACAAGTTCATTATATAAGTTTTTAACAGACAAAATCCCTGTAGCATCTCCCCCAGTCCAGCGAAGAGAATTCGGGCGAGGGTAGAGTGAGACGCCATTTTCTTTGAGGGCCCTGGTATAGTGGTCCCATTCCACCGCAGAATGGTTTCTCAGATGAAAAAACGCACTATCCTGCCAAATATCTGGAAGGGCGCGGCATCCAGGCTGAGATTTTACCTGTGCAAGATAAATAATGTTTTGTTGCCGGAGAATAGACCG
>JZKD02S0723177.1:71828-89760 GCA_000966675.3 Picea glauca
AATTTCATGACCAGGGCTTTTTGTTTATACTTCTTAATACTGTGTATACCTTCATGTGCAGCTCCAATCGCATCCTGAATCCTCCTGCCCCTTAGGAAACCCAATTGCTCTGCTGAGAGCCTCCTCTCTAGGAATGGCTTGATCCGGTTTGAGATGACCTTTGAAATTAGCTTGTAAATGAGGTTACAGAGAGATATAGGACGGAAGTCGCTGTAGGAGAGCGGATTACTTTCCTTCGGAATTAAAACCAAAAATGTTGAATTGAGACTACCCACAATTTTGCCAGTAAAACGGGTATTTTCCACCATTTGAAGGAGATCTGGTCCAACCAGCTCGAAAAAGAAGCAAAAAAATTCAGTCGTCCAGCCATCAGGGCCAGGACTTCTTTCCAACTTGAATTTAACCAAAATTTGTTTTAACTCAGATAAGGTAACAGGTTTGTATAAGTCGGCTGCTTCTGCTGCGGAGACAAAGCTGGGAAATAGTGTGGCCGTGGACACCATCCCCTGTATATCTAGATTGTTTTCTTTTTTATAGAGTCGACTATAATGTGAGACGGCTTCATCCTGGAGGGCCCTTTGACCGCTAATAAGATCTTCTTCGCTGTCTTTTAAAGACCAGATATACTTTTTGGCTCTGTTGAAGCTTGCCACATGATGAAAATTTTTTGAGTTTGTATCACCATAATTTAACCATGTCTCACGGCTTTGTAATCTTCTGTGTTGTTCCTCCGAGAGAAGTATAGAGTCTCTCTTGGTTTCCAGCAATTTTAGATTGGCCGCCATCTCCAAGGACAAAGAGGAAACAGAGGAGGATTGAAGTAGCTGTTTAATATCCGCTTCCAGCTCGGTTAAAGTCGATTTTTGCACGGCTCTTAGTTCATGAAACCATTCCCTCGACTTAGATTTGAGTGTTTTCAGTTTCCACACTAGGCGCCTTTGGGGATTTAACTCAGAAAGAAAATGAGGATCCCTCCACACTAAGTGAACCAAATCGAAGTATGACTCGGATGCAAGCTAGTGGTGGTTAAACTTAAAAGGTGGAGAAGGATGCAGCGATTGTAGCCTCAACTGTAGAAGGACGGGAGCGTGATCAGATACAAATGGAAACTCAACCCAAGATGAAGGAAACATCGCCGAAGATACTATGCTCTCAGCAACCAAGAAGCGGTCAAGTCTTCTGGCTATAGCAGCAGATCCAGTCCTCCCATTTCTCCAGGTTGGAGTGAGTCGACTTGGCCGAATATCAATCAGATTGTTTTTATCAAAGATCCTTTTGAAAAGGGCTTCCGTAGGACCTGGCAGGAAGGAGCCTCCCCAACTTTCATCAGCCAAAAGAATCAAATTTAAATCTCCACCAATGATGAGGTTTGGTAAGGATAGAAGTCCGGAAGAATCCAAATTAGACCAAAAACTTTGTTTATCAACACAGGGCCCATACAAATTTAATAATGCAATATCTTGCTTAGAAGCCAAACAACGGCCGAGGATCAGTATACCACCACAAGAAAGATAGGCTCTGAAATTGAAAAGGCTGGGATCCCAGGCCACCATCAGACCTCCGGAAGTTCCAATAGAATTTACAGCTGCTCTGACCCACGATGGACGAAAAAAATGCAAAAAATCCTTGGCTTTTTGGTCTGTTGTGATAGTTTCTTGGAGGAGTAAAATGTCAGGCTTAGTGCTCTCTAATAGTCTTCTGAAGGAGGCTGACTTGAGGGGGCCTCCAAACCCTCTTATGTTCAATGAGAGAATTAACATTATTTGTTACGAGCCAAAGCTTTCGTTGCTCTAAGGGCTTTGCTGTCGAGGGAAGGAGGAGCTGGAACCGAATGCTGCAAATTCAATTTATCCTTCTTTTTTCTGGAGCTTCTAGTCTGAAGGGGGGAGATTTCCGAACTGATACCTCGTGACCAGGCATATGACTTGGACCCCTGGTCTAAAGGATTAGAAGATGAGGTTCCAATAACCGAACTAGGCATGATGAGATTCTTACCACGGAACACCGGAAGAGTAACTGTATTTTCCGGAAGAAGAGAAGTAGTAGTCGCTGAAAATGAATCCGCCAAAGAAGTAGCTCCCTCACACTCTGACTGCAAGGAGCTTGGGAGCCCCGAACGTATATTAGGAGAAAACTCCTCCAAAAAGCTATCGATCTGCTGACTATCGATTTGCAGCTCGGACTGGCTGAATCCAGGGAGCACCGATGAGGAAGGATCCATATCCTGAAGAGAATGAGGAACGCTTGTGTGTGCATTCAGCGGTAGGGTGGGAAATGGAGTCAGATGGGGGACACAGTTAGTGGGGTTTTCAAAAACAACGGGAGTTGAAAGGGGGGCCGAGACCTCAGGGAGCGAGGAGTCAGGTTGGATATGCTCAGCTTCGGGAAAAGGTGGCGATGGGCTTTTAAATGAATTGAGCCAAGTGTAAGTATCTATAGATTCTTTTTCAGATGTAGAGAAGGTGGAGTAGAGGACCGGGCAGAGTTGAGAAATAATGGTCCGGAGAGTAGCCTCAATCGAATGTTCAGAGGAAGTGGAAGAGTCAAAGGGCACTTCCAGATGAGCTAGCGCTGGATCAGGTGAAGGGTAATCCGGCGGATTGAGAAAGAGATCGGAGTCTTCGGAGGGGTCAGAAGAGGGCTTACCTGGACAGGATCTCCGTAGATGACCGGTTTCCCGGCAAAGATTACACCTAAATGGTATCCCAAGATAGTCCAGCTTCTGGATTATCTTTCTCCCCCTCCAGTCAATCACCAAGGTTTCGGACAGACCTTTAGTAATATCTATTTCGACCAGTACTTTGCCCAGTGTCCTCCGAGAACTGTTGAGTGTCTGTGAATCTAGGGCTATAAAACTTCCTAGAGAGTTTCCAATAGCAGTCAGGGCTTCAACATTCCAGAGGTGAAGAGGAAGTCCCGGTAGAAGCACCCAGAGATGTCTGAGTGTAAAATAATCAGTATCTGGATTAAAAGACAACTTCCAGCGCTTGAGCATGAGGCTACTGCCTCCTATTTGCCAGTGGGAGGACAGTAGAAGAGTAGCATCCTGCGGAGAGTTACAGTAAAAACACAACCAACCTTTTAAAAGATAATGCACCACCGGCGAGTAGCCAAGGAGAGGGTGCCAAGATTTTTCAATCCAGCCCTCCAGAGGCTGAGGGTTAAAACTCTTGTAAGATATCCTGCCAACCAGGGCGCACGTTGACATTTTGCACAGGTCCTCCAGACCCACACCATCACCCAGCACCAGTCGAGCCGACTTTCTTTTGGATTTCCAGACTTTTCGAGTATTCCGTTTATCTGCCGATAAAAAGCTAGGAGGGGGGACAGTGGAAGTGTTTGTTGCTGACCGGATAAACTCAGGAGGGAAAGTCTGTTCAACCGGGGGAACCGAGTGAGTCGAGTGAAGATTAGAAAAAAGGGGTATGGAGGGAACATGCTGTCGGTTCGAAATGAGTGCATCCACTTTTTCAAAGAGTCCTTCCTGACTCCAGTAGGGATCGTCGGAAGAAACCTCCGGTGGATCAGTCCGAAAGTCCATTGTGGGGAATCAGGCTACCCACCGTTTTCCAGTCAAAACAGCTTCAGTTTGATGAATAGGAAGGTGGGCCAGTTTTGAAGAAAAGGAGAAGTCTCGGGGCGATACAACTGCGAAAAAAGAGGAGATAGACCGGTTTTGGATTCAAGATGTCAGGTGTCTGTGCAAGATGACAAAAACAGGGAAAGTAACCAGGAAGGCAGTAGAGTGGCCTCAGAGTCTGAACAACGCCAGTGTTCGACAGTGTATCCAAGAAGTAAAGCTTTTGTGATCAGTGGGTGGGCCCGGGAAAGGGACAAAGGCGTTGGGTAAAGGGATGAGACTCTGGCTGGGAGAGGACTCAAAGCAGGATTCGAAAGTCACGTGAAGGTGTAGGGAAGAAGTGTTACAAGTATAAGAGTGAAGGTAATCGAGTTTGTCGAGTAGGAGATAAAGGTATACCTGTTTACCAGTATTCTTGGGTGCAGCTCAAAGCCAAACCGTGAAGACTACCAGCAAAACGAACGTTGAAAAAGGATCCCACCAGTGCCGGGCCCATCAGAAGGAAAAAGCGACACGGCTATGACTAATCTGTTGCAATGAGTTGAAAACAGTAGATCGCAGAAACCAGGAACAGTTATGTTAGCGATGCTGGCCTGGATCGTCTGGATCGTTGCCCGCCATTTTCCGATTCAAAAACTCCCAGCTCACTTCCATTCTCACTTGTCAAGCCACTTTATCATGTACGGACGCACTCATTTTCATTTTAGTTATGATACGTGGTATTTTCATTTTAGTTATTATGAAGAGCATATTAATAGTATCCAAACATTTTCTAATTTTAAAAGTCAAATTCAAGAGAACGTCATTATGGACGGCTACAATTTTTATAAAACTGGTTAAGATAAAAAATAGTTCGATGGGTAAAGTTCTTGAAAAATTCCAATATTTTTCAATACCAACGAAAGATATTGCAATATAGTTTCAATTTTCAATTAGTTTTGATGGAACAACTTTCCAATCATTTTACATAGTGGTTTTGAAAAATGGATTCACGTGAAAGATCTAGATCTGAATATTGAAATTCAATTATTAATCTCTTATCTAGTTACCAACCAATTATATTGAGAATATAAATGATTGATTTTAATGACGTCCATGGAGTTGAACAAGTTATATTGTTATATTGGAAATAGAAATGACTATTTTAATGACGTCTATGAGATTGAACAGCTTAAAGAGATAATTGCTAATTACTTCAAATTATAAATTTAAATAAAACAGAAAATAAAAATACGATCATTTTCGATGTAACGGGTGGAAGTGAAATCGAATTTCAAACCTGTTGGCTTGTGGCCACCAGCTGTTGCCCATGATACAAAGGGTAAAGTTAATGGAAAAGCAAAACGTACGTTGAGCCCACACAGATTACGCGTAGAAACATGACATGGGGCCGGGAGAACGCGGTTGATGGTCCGTCTCTGCGCGCCAAGGAAAATATGCGTTCGGAAAAGACAGACAGGGGCCAGGGAATCATTTTATTTTATCTTTGCCTTCCACGGACATTTTTCATTACAATCTTCCCACCGATTTTTGCGGCCAACTCAAATTATAAGACACCAGAGAATTCATCACAAATTCATAATCTTTACTAAAGCGATTACATTGTAATTTACCATTTTATTTTAAAAGATTTAATTTTTAAATAAATTGTAATTAATTATTATATATAAAGTGTAATTAATTGTATTTTATAATAATTATAATAAGAATAATACTAATTTAATTTTAAAATTATAATAAAAATTAAATTTCAAATTAATGTATAAAACTTTTTATTTTTATAATAAAGAATTTTTTTTTATGTATTTTATTTTTTTGGATTTGAACTTGTAATATTTTAATAGGAAAGACATATAACCTCATACAAATGTAATTCAACATATGTCACAAAATTTATAGGATATTAATATGGTGGGTTAAGGACTATCTAAAAGCATCACTTATAAATCTTTTTAAAAGGAAAAAATTGGAATGTGTTCTTTGTCAACATCTCATTGTACATTTCTATTCATCAAATAAATGTAAAAATATCGATAACACTTTTCAACTACTGTCATTATTTCAAGCCCAACTTAATCATGTCAACATGGCTTCATAATCTTGGTACTGGGATATTAATTGAAAGAAATAAGATAAAATATAAAATTAACAATTAAACCCATACATAAAATAAAAAATAACACATAAGAAAAATGGCCCAAAAGACAATACTATCCAATAATTATTTTCATATCAATGATACATATATAGTACGCTAGTTATCGTTATAACTACCCAAGCATAAATGCTAATCGTACGGATAATACCTCATCATAATTAAGGTAGTAATACACTTAACACACTCTCACGATAAATAACACACACTCACTATAAATACTTTATTTTGTAATGTGACAATATAGAGCTGGTTTTATTGGTAGAGGGAGTCAAAGGCTAACACTTGCTCATCCCTTATGATTCTAGTAAATTCCGTAGCAAACGCTTGCCTTGACTATGGTTTACAAGATCAAGTTTCTGTAGGGGAAACTAGCAAGCCTTGCCAAAGACTTGACTATGACTTACAAGATCAAGTTTCTGAAGGGAAAACTAGCAATCCTTGTCAAAGACTTGCTAAAGGGGTTTGCTTTGACTATGGCTTACAAGATCAAGTTTTTGTAGGGGAAACTAGCAAGCCTTGCCAAAGACTTGCGAAAGTGATGTTGTTTTATGAGAAAATTTTCTTCTTCTTTGAAGATGAAAGCAAAAGCCCTATACAAATGTTGGGGGGAATCACCATGTTTAATTATTGAGTGTTTTTGCTATCTTGTAGGACCTAGACTAAACTAGGTTGAGGAATGAAGATCCATGTTGAAGACATCCCACCTAAAGCATGAGTTATGTATTGAAGCCATTAAACAAGTCTAAAGCTTGGATTCTATTGGGAAGAGTGGCTTAAGGGTAGAGTTAATAAAATCTTAATGGAACTAAAATTTTGACGAAAAAAATTAGTTCTATTAGTTGAAAAAACATTTTGAAGTGGCATAGCCCAAAAATGTCCTTTTTTATTTGTTCCCAAATCATGATGCTTTACCCATGAAACAATTTTTAAAACATCTGAGTATTTCATATGCAATTTAAAATTGTTCAAAATAAATATAATGGATCAATTAATATTTATCAAAATTATTTTAATATTTAATTTATAATTTTATATGTTTTTAATATAAAATTATATAAAAAAATATTATTAATTTTTTTTAATAAAAATAATTAACTTATATTAAATCTAAATATGTGGTTCTATTAGAGAGGAGTAAGGAATGTTTTTTTACCTTTCACGGAATCCCATACCCTATATATATATAGGATTCCCAAATAATGATTTTTCTTTTTATTCTAAAGTTTCTTTTAAAACGTGAAGTTTCTTTTAAAACGTGATTGACATAAATAAAAATAAATTGTAAATACAAAAACATCTATCTAATTGATAAATTTAAATTATTTTTATTAAATACTTTTACTTAATATTAAAAACCTTAAAAACCTCCTTTTTAACTTGAGATAAACACACCTTTCATCAACTACCCAAGTCAATTTTTGTAGTAATTCAAAACGTATACTTAATCATAAGCACAAATTTAACAAATAATATGAGTGGAGTTCCTATTATTAGAGAGACCTAAACTTTGATACAAACTAAAACAACAT
The DNA here is from genome assembly GCA_000966675.3 of Picea glauca. Taxonomy (NCBI): domain Eukaryota; kingdom Viridiplantae; phylum Streptophyta; class Pinopsida; order Pinales; family Pinaceae; genus Picea; species Picea glauca. Next base: position 79,096 of record JZKD02S0723177.1, read on the forward strand.
TACACTTCAATACAAATAACAAAAATATATATATAATAGGATAAAAATTAATAGTTAACATAAAAATGTTGTGTGAAAATATCGGTAACAATAATGGATATAACTAGCACTACTTTAAAGCTTGAGATGAATGTAACTGGCATCTATGAAGGTCAATATAAAAGTGAAGGTGAAATGGGCATTTGAGATCCAAATTCCAACCTACCCATTGGACACGCAACGATGATCAAGACCATCTTGTGCTTTGAATCCATGCTACTGGAGCACGGCAAAAAGAAATCGACAGGCACATGTGTGATCCAATTTCCTTCAGTAATTGCTTAATACGTGTCAAATTGCAAACAATCTTGAGATGATCGTACAGATTAGCTTTTACGCCGTCCACATCTGGTCCGTTGTGGATCTTGTCTTTTTGCAAACAGGCTTGACATAACACGGTAGAATCCACGTTGAAACATAACACACCAGCCAAAGAGCGCACTAATGCATTGGGGCCCAATAATGGCGACTAAAAGGCTTAATGTGTATATATATCTCGCAGTCTACCGGCGTTTTCATTACAATCTCTCCCCAACCCATCTCCTCCCTCGCAATTTTCCGATCGGACCGTCTAAAGCTTCCAATTTCTATTTGCAGGATCCAATTAGCAATGGCATACCCATCACCTGCATCTTCATTGCCCCCAAAACGCTCTGAGATTGAAATTGAAAGTGAATGTGAAAGTCAGGCTCCTCCCTATTATCCCCCATCTGCTAATGACTTGGAGGCCTCCACCTCCACCTCCACCGCTGCTGATACCAATGAAAACAGCAGCAAAAATTATGGGCACGATGTGTTTATAAACCATCGCGGCCCCGATGTCAAGAAGACTTTTGCCAGCCATCTGTACCGCCGCCTTCGTTTACATGGTGTGCAAGCCTTTCTAGACTACCAAGARATGCAAGAGGGAGAAAACATAACTGCTCAGATTAAAGATGCTATCGCAACCGCCGCTGTCCATGTAGCTATTTTCTCACCTGGTTATGCGCATTCTAGCTGGTGTCTCGATGAGCTTATCGACATGTTGGAATCGAAGGCTCCCATCATTCCAGTCTTCTATAAGGTCAAACCTGCTGATCTTCGCAGAAATGGAGTCTACTCTGACGCATTACAGAGCCTCCGAAATAAGACAATGCGTGACCCTGTAACTCACGAAGAGAAGCCACGACACAACTGCAACACCATCGAAAACTGGCGAAAGGCTCTTGCTCGTGTTTCAGAAAAAAGTGGTTTCGAGCTGGACGCTTGCAATGGGTAAGAATTCAATACTCCCGGTGTTGTATTACTTTATGTTGGATATTTTAATATATATAGAAGGATTTTTGTTACTTACTAGTTGTATTTATTTCCCTGTGAATAACCAGGGACGAGGGGGAGCTGCTAGATAGGGTCGTTGAACGTTTGCTGAAAAAGGTGAAAAAAGAAGGGCTCTTTGTGGCCAGATATCCAACTGGTTTGAATGAGAAACTGGAACATTTCGAATATTTCTTATCGCAACTGCCTAAAGATAAACCTAAGGTCGTAGGGATTGAAGGGTTAGGTGGAATAGGAAAGACAACGCTAGCCAAAGAACACTTCAATAGGAAGCGTTCCTATTATAATACATCCTTCTTTTTAGCTGATGTTAGAAATGCAGCTAAAAGCGGAGAAAACTCTTTAGTTGGTTTGCAGAGAAAACTTCTTAACATCTTGCCTGGATTCAATAATCTAATAGACAGTATTGATGAAGGTAAAGGGAAGCTTATAATGCGTTTACCAAAATTTTCTCAGGGCTTACTAATTGTGGATGATGTAGATCATATGGATCAGCTGGATGCACTTTTGCCAGGTGAAGTCAAAGATACCCTTCCCACAGATTGCTTAATTTTGATTACGTCCCGGTACAAGTCTGTTCTTGTAAGGTCAGGAATACAAGATTCATCCATTTATAAGTTAAGTGGCCTTAATACACGTCACTCCACGGAGCTCTTCTGTCACCATGCTTTCCGCCAGCCCCATCCACTCCCCGATTTTCAATATCTGGTAGATAACATTTTAAGGCTTTGCAATGGATTGCCTTTATATTTAGAGGTATTAGGGAAACATTTTCGTGGAAACATCGACGAAACTTACTGGGAAGCCGAATTGAACAGACTTAAAGTACATCCTGATATGCAACAAACACTTAGAAGTAGTTATGATTTACTCGTTAAAGAGGAGAAACATATATTTTTAGATATTGCTTGTTTTCTCATAGGAGAAAAGAGGGATACAGCCATAAAAATGTGGGACATGTCAGGCTCGAAAGGCTTTCAAAATCTACAGGACAAATCTCTTGTGGAGGTGGACAGTGAAAATTGTATACATATGCAGGATCACCTAAAAGAATTGGGAAGAGAGATGGCTGAGAAATCAGGACTCCGCATTCCTCGTTTGTGGGATTGGACGGGGAGAGTGGACATTGCGCCGTTAAAGGAATCATCTGTAAGTGCTTCAGTCATTCAAGCCTTTTGAGAGTTTATTCGACATTAACCAATAGAAATCTGTGTCCGATGTTTAAATTCTTCCATGTTTTTAAAGAAACACAATATTTCAACTCTGGACTGTTTTTACAGAATCGCGATGTTTTAAAAGAAGCACGATGTTTCAATTCTTGATTGTATTTACAGAGTCACAATGTGCGCGGAATTAGGATGGTTCCTAGTGCAGATGTTGGAATTGACGAGGTCAAGTATTATGCATCATTGCGTTCAGATATGTCATGGTTCAAAAGGAGGATTCATGAGCTGTTGGGGAACCGCGCGATGAAGATTTGCAAAAGACAGCACAATACTCTTTATCCTGGTATTACTATGTCCAACTTGCAATTTCTTGTTACCGAAGATCATCTATTGGAACGCATTTTGAGCACGGCGGGTTTACCAAATCTGAGATGGCTTCGCTGGTACAAATGTCCGCACTCTTCGCTGCCTTCCTGGATTCCGATGGAGAATTTAAGAGTCCTAAGTGTAGTCGGGAACGCATTGAAAATATTGTGGCAGGGCAAAACGCAGGTAAATAAGAAATTTATTTAAGAGTTTTGTGTTATCACTATGGATATTCGGCAGCCCGTTTTTAAATTGTCGGCTATAATTTGATAAATTTTTTGAATATTTGCATCCGTTTAAAATGGCAAAATCTGGGCAAAATCTCTAATATCAGATTCTAAAATCCTTGAAAAACTCAAACTACCCATAAAAATCTGCCCAGATTCAGATTTTTTTAACATGAAACGGTTCTGTTTGCTCCTAGTTCCTACTCCATCGCACAACAGGGTGGAAGTATCCGTATCTTTATAATTGAAACACTTGGAATATTTTGCAGGCACCTTTGCAGCTGCTGGAATTGGAGATTTGGGCTCCTCTCTCAAAGTTTCCGAAGTCCATTGGACAGCTGAAGCACCTCGAACAAATTTACATCGGTTTACCCGAGCAGAATAATATGAGATCATTGCCAGAGGAATTTTGTCAGCTGTCATCTTTGAAGCGTTTTGAGTTAATAAATGCTTGGAAAATGAAGTCACTGCCGGATTCCATTGGCAATTTGAGAAACCTCGAACACCTCAATCTGTCGTTATCCCGCAGTTTGGAGAGGCTTCCAAATTCGTTCGAGGATTTAAGTAGGCTTAAATATCTTGATCTAAGAGGTAGCGATAATTTAATTATCTCGACCAAAACCCTCGGAAATATCCCCTCCTTCCACTTCTTCAACCTTTCACGGGAGATGAGAGTGAGAAAGAAAATGCAATGGCAATGGATAACGAGACCGGGATGGGAGAAGTTTGTCGGCTTGATGGTGATCAATTGTGTTTGGGAGACAAGGAGGCGTTGGGAGCAGGAGAGGCAGCGGGAGACGGCGTGGCTGGCGGGGTGGGCGGCGGGGAAGGAGTTGGCGGACGGGTGGCCGGCGAGGTCGCAGAAGGAGTGGGCGGCGTACGCGTGGTCGGAAGGGTTGGATGCGTGGACGGAGTGGGCGAGTGAGAGGGAGCGGACGGCGGAGGAGGCGGCGAGGAGTGAGTCGGTGGCAAGGGAGAGGGCGGTGAAGGAGTGGGCGGAGGGGAACCCGTTGGCGATGGTGGTGTGGGAGGAGGGGAGGAAGTGGGAGGCGTGGAGAGCGGAGAGGGAGAGGAAGGAGACGGGGAGGGCGGAGATAATGGACCATGGGCGGAGTTGTGGGAAAGTACAATTATTGCCTCTCCAACTTCCACGGTCCCTCCAAGAATTATATATAAAAGAATTACCCAGTACTATTGAAAACCTCTCCAATTTGGAAGTTCTGGAACTTGAAAGCTCTTTGTTGGAAAAGCTGCCGCCTTCGCTCAGCGACCTAAGGAATTTGAAGGAATTGAGTCTGGTGGATTGCCCGAGATTGAAATGTTTGCCGGATTCCCTCGCACAGTTGACAGTGTTGAATGTCAAATCTGGTTATAGTCTGGTTAAGGTTGGAACATTGCCAAGGACGCTCATACAGCTGAACTTGATTTCTTGTTCTATTTTGAAGAAAATAGATGGCCTTTCTGGCCTTGCCAAACTTCAAATGCTAAACATTAGCCGGTGTAGAGATCTGGTGGAACTGCCAGGTATTGAAAAATTGGTATCTCTGGAGGAGTTGCGGGCATCTTTATGTGTAGAGCTGAAGAGAATGCTGGGGTTGGGGCAGCTGGCAAAGCTTAAACTACTGGATGTTCATGGATGCAGAGAGATAGAAGAGCTGGAAGGTGTCGAACATTTGAGGTTGTTGGAGAAGCTGGATGCCTCGCACTGTCCTTGTTTGCAGTGGGATGCGAAAGCACTGGAACAGTTGCCCCAACGATTGAAGGAAGGCATGTTCTACATTTGAAAATCAAAGCTGAAGAACATAGTTTTTGCAATTACAAGAGTTAATCATCAGTTTGCAGGAGAGCTTTCTCTTGATGTTCCATTTGGAAAAGGCTAAATCCTGGATAGGAGAATCATGGAAACATGGTCTTGTCTCTAGGATAATCTGCAGTTAATAGAATGTGCAATTATTTGTTAGAATGACCGCATTATATTTTTGCTATCATGAATCTCGAAATAGTGATACTCCTATATGTTTTGAAAAAAATGAGTAGATTTTAATAAACTCAGAACTTCGAACATTTTAGAATTATATATATATATATATATATATATATATATTTAAAAATTACAATTAATTAATATAGATATATGTAAAGAATTTAATTAATATAAAAATATGTAAAAAAATAAAAATAAAATTACTTAATAAAAAATAAAAAACATTTAAATATATATTAGTTTATAAAATTTAAAAAATTACAATTATTTAATATAGACATGAAAAAAAGACAGCGTGTTTAGTAATTAACAAACAAACATCCATATCATCATGGTATGACACTAAACAAAGAAGCCTTATCTTTCAATATTTTCAATGTTGATGGTCTACATGGTATTTTAAAATATTTTTATTTTTTCATGATATTTTTAATGTGATTTGTTAAATACTTTGTTTTTATTGTGATTTGGTTGAACATTTTAAAACATTTATATCATTTTATTTTGTTTTTATTGTAATTTGGTTGAACATTTTAAAACATTTATATTATTTTATTTTTTCATAATTATAATGAAATATATTGATAATAAAATAATTGTAATAATATTAGCATAGATTTATCTTAACTCTAGATTTATCATAGATAGAATTGGATAATTTTTAGAGGTGTTCATTCCCTATTAAAAACTGGTTGAATAATCAATTTTTTAATTAGAAACCCTAATCTTATGAGCATGAATTAAAGATGTTGGCATAATTTTGTGAAGGGATTTTGAATATTAACTTCATTTATGAACTTGTTTACTATTTCACATTTAAATAATAGGATTATAAAATTATTGCTCTAGGATTATTTAATTAGTGCACTTGCTTTTTAAACACCACTGAGAATACTTTTACAAATATCACTTACATTACTTAACCTTTAATTTTAACATTTACTTAACCATTAACTAGCTTTTTAAACACCACTCATAATACTTTTACAAATATCACTTAAGTTACTTAACCTTTAATTTTTAACATTTACTTAATCATTAACTTTTAACATTTAAGAGGTATGAAATAACTCTTTGCGGGGGTGTGGTTAAAAAGGTCGTGTTTGTAAATAACATAATGTGCATATTGTTGCACAATGAAACCAACCCACAGAACAAAGTTGACATTAATCAAAAGAGGAGAGTTGCGTTGGTCTTTATAGGAATTATTAAAGTTGTTTACTATTTCACATTTAATTAATAGGATTATGAAATTTTTGTGCTATCTTTTCAAATATCACTAAAAATATTTTTACAAATACCACTTAGTTTACTTAATATTTAATATTTACGTAACTATTAAATTTCAACATTTAAGAAGACCTTTTGAGGACTTACATGGAAAGGAGAGGAGTGGGAAAAACTAAAGCATTCTAATGGGGAAATTTTGAGAAACTGACATAGAGAGGAGTGGGAAAAAACAACCCATATGAGTGGAGAAATTAATGATGTAGGTTTTTGCAACAATAGTGTTCATAAATCAATGGATCCTGACAAGATTAGAGCAATAATGGAATGACAATCACCTAGAAATGTGACAGAAGTTCATAAATAAAATAAAATGACCTTTAAATGTGCATTTTGTTGCACATTGAAACCATCACCGTTGTTGATACCAATGAGAACAATAGAAAAAATTACAGGCACAATGTGTTTATAAACCATCATGGTTCGGATGTCAATAAGACCTTTTCCAGCTGTCTCTACCGCCACCTTCGTTTACATGGCGTGCAAGCCTTTCTAGACTACCGAGAATTGTAAGAGGGAGACCGCTTCTCAGATAAAAGATGTTATCGCAACCATGATTATCCATGTAGCTATTTTCTCTCATGGTTATGCACATTCTATTCAGTGTCTTGATGAACTTATCAACATGTTGGAATCAAAGAATCCCATTGTTCCAGTCTTCTATAAGGTCAAGCCTACTGATCTTCGGTGGACGAAGCGCAAAGATGGAGTGTACGATGACACATGTTGGTGTGCTTGTTAAGCTCACGTAGTTGTTTCTAGTTTTTAAGAAGTTGTTGAAACTAATTAGAGTGAATCTCTCACATCCAATTAAATGCTTCCTAGATTGATGTGACGTTGAGATATTTTCTCAACCATAAGATTAAAGTGGTTCTTCTATCTTGAGATTTGTTTGTATATTAATATGTACTCTATTTCTTTGTTTAATTTCAAGATCTCTCATAAATTTTCTGTTTGTGCATAATTATTTCTACTCTCACATTTCTCTCAATATGGTATCAGAGTAATAGGATCGGGCTTAACTCCCTCACGGGAGGCCCAAGGATCTTGGAAGAGAAATGAACCCTGCATAGAGGATAAATTCTTGTAGGTGAGAGTAGTGTGTTTGTGTAACTCTATTTTTTCTATGAGAACATTTGTTTGTGCATCAATCTATTTTGGAGTCCGATCCATTACAATCATCGTCTCCACCTTTCATCTGGAGATGAAGTCTTCTGCTCTTTATCAGGACATTTTTTTTGCTTCATACATAGTTCGAATGACTTTTGAAAGGCCATTGATGTAAGTGGCCAATTGAATGACATCACGCGACCTTTGATAGTCTCAGTGGGTTTTGTTCCTATGCTATATGCCTTGGGCCAACCCCTTTGACCTTGCTCTCTTTTGTAGGGCATGCATCCCCCTCGCATCTGTTTTCATTTTTGGAAATGGAGTTTTCAGGAGCATTTTTTTTCTTTCCACCAAATGAAGCTTCTATCAAGATTTACAGGGAAATTGGATCACGACGATGGTCGATGGTGCTCGACATTATTTACCTCAAATTCGTTCGTGGGAATGATCTTTGCTACTAACACATTTGTTCGTGAGAATTCTCATAATTGGATTCGTGACTTCTCAGAAACGACGGTGACTCGCATTATAATTCATGATGGGTTGGTTGCATGCAGTTTGGATAATCAGTTGGTGATTTCATGTGTGGGATCATGGCATCCATCTCATCATTTAATCACTCAGCCATGACCATGCTTTGCGTCTACTTTGTTGTGGTCATGACAATGTTGGTGAGGCGTCATTTTTTTTCGCCATTGCATTGAGATCGAGATCTCCTTTTCTAAGTGTAATGACCTTGGAATAAATTCCTGCTTGGAGGCCGGTGTAGAGATCTACCCATATTTGCAGATCGTTATTTCCTGCACATGGTAGATGGATCTGGATCTAGATCGTGCCTTTTTCCATTTGGATTTATGCCCATTTCCCTTTCTCGGTCATATTTTTTCATTCAACAAAGTCGTACCTGGATTTCAGACCGGTTTCTTTGTCCAACGATTTCATGGAGAGCATGGTGATGATTATGAGGGTGTCAATGCATGTTCTCCATTTTCTGTGTTTTATCACGACCATTCAAGTGAATTGGGCATGTCAATTCATTAGCAGAGGGTGACACCTCTAATCTAGTTTAACGGGGGAATTCTTGTCCTAAAGTCCATGATCTATAACAAAAAATAATGTGACTGTCACTTCCAAGCATGCTGAATGGCGTTGGCCTATCCCTCTTTTGTTGAGTGGGATAACTGCCATGCTGGTCATAGTTTCCTATATGTCTGACTGTTCAAGGGTCGATTTTCTTAGTTGATGCCACAATTTCTCTATTGGGAAGCTGTATGGTTGCAGTATGTTGGTTCCAGGTTAGATCCCTTGGAGGACTTTCTATTGTTGACATTGCAGGTCGAGCCCAAACTTAAGCCAGAATTATGTAATGCTAGTTGTTGATACCACATAGGCATCATCCAAGAGTTCTATTTCACCTTCTTCTCTAGTGACATATTGATCAGAATATATCCACAAGCTACTTCTTCTTAGCGTATGGATTGATATTTTCCAAAGAAATGGTAAACAATATTGCTGCGTCTGTTCGCCTTAGGATTAACCATACACTTGTAGTTGCACATGATATTGCTCTTAACATTGATTTCATCCTTTTAGCAGAGGTGGTTTCCTGCTTATGGCTCTTCTCTGTTATCAGTAGTTGGTGTTTAGATATCCATGCTTTCCAGGTGAATCGAAGGTAGCTCGATTTGCACAATTTGGAAGACATTTTTCCTACAAATTTTAGAAGTATCCATTTTATGTCTTGTTTGAGGTGTTGAAAAGAGCATTTTTCTCTCTTTCCAACAGTTGGTTGTACGCCACCTTTAATGTGTCTTTGAAATGATTATTTTTTCAAGAGATGGATAAATTAAGAGAATTTATTCCTCAGTTGTAAATGGGTACCTAAAATGGCTTTGTTTGCCAAGACCATATGAAGGATTGTTGTCCATGATGACTTTTATGGTACCTCTCATTCTTCAACTTTGAGTAGTGGATTACGTGCCACTCGTGCAGATAGTTTTAGGAGTGTAACCAGACATTTGTCTCCATGTACTGCCTTGTTTCACAGTGTCTTGGAGCTTCACCACTTTGGAGTGTTTCTTTCTTAGGTTGTTTTGCATCTTTGCTGCTTTTAGCTCGTACTCCATACTTTAGTCATCAATTGTGAAATCCATTTCCATCATCTTTTCCACTCAATTACACATTATGGAGGGATGTTGTGCAATGATTCATTGGGTGGTTCTTCATGCTTCAACTTTTTTGTTACACATCAACTATTTTTAAGAGTGAGCCTCGTATCGAGCACCATTCCTATTTTGACTCAGCGGTTACAGTGACTAGCAACCCATGCACTCCAGTGAGATGGATTGGCGTCCATAAGGACACTCATTTTATGATGGTTTTGTCAATAGTACATGAGTACCTCATTCGTCTTTCTACACGAGGACTCATCTCAGAGAATCAGTCCCTTTTTCTGAGAAGCTTGAAATCTGGATTTCCACATGGATTTTTGATGGTGTTGACAACTTGGTGTTCTTGGCCCTCCTCTTTAGAGTTTTTGTCATACTTCATGTTTGGAGTTTTCAACCTTCACATGCCTCATTGATCTTTCGATGGTTGATGGTGTTTTCTTCTATTCGAAGCCCCTATTCTGGTTTCTCAATGACACCTATCTTTATAAAGCATTTATGAGAGTTGCCAATGTTTTCCATTCTTGTACCTATGCAACCAAACCTCTTCCACATCAGAATTCAACCATGTTCTTTGAGGTTAATTGGCCCTCTTATTTAGAGTTTTGGTCATACTTCCTGATCGGAGCTTTCAACCTTCGTAGGCCTCATGCTCTTGCTTTTGAATGCATCTTTATGGGATCTACTTCAACATCAACTCTAATTCCATTTTCAACAGTGACATTTTTCTCTCTTTTGGAGTGGAGTTTTCTTCTACAAGTTTTTCTCTTTTTCATTGTTTATGAGAGTTAGTACATGGGTACATTATTAGGCCTTATTGTCAGGACCCATCATTGTTATTTTTTGTTCCTCCTTATGTTTCACTTATGGAGGGGTGTTGGTGTGCTTGTTATGTTGATTAAGGTTGGTTGTCATTGATGTCAACCCTTGAAGAAAGCCCCATAGCACAAAGGTTTGGGTAATGGACCCAATATTGTTTGATGTAAATATGACTCATTATTGTT
>JZKD02S0723177.1:132541-150789 GCA_000966675.3 Picea glauca
GTGTTGAAGGCCAGGAGCCTGTTGATGTACTGTATGTATGCAGATCAATTAATAAAATATAAAACACCCGCCAGGTGCAGACCGACCACGATGAATGAGTGAAGGGGGACTGAGCGTCCACAGAGTGGGAAAGGAACTAGGGGCTGGAAGGTGGGAAAGGGGCTGAGTGTTGAGCCTAGGGGCTAAGCCTAGGGGGCTTAGGCCCGGAATAATATTTTATTATTATTTCAAAAAGACATGTGCATTTCTGTTTTATCCTAAGTCCTTTTGGAAGGACACGGGATTTCCCAAGTGGTGGGAGGCAGGCGTACGGATGGAACGCATGCAGTTCCCAGGGTGACAAGTGTCAACCCTGGTGCATGCAAATAAAAGAGAGGACGTAAGCCGTGAGAGGGGGTGGATCCATTTTCCACCGGATTGTCTGAATGCGTATGGAGCTTTGAGCAATATCTCAATTAACTTGTCTCCTGTAGAGAACCTTCGGGAGACCTTGTGACTGGAATGTCTGTGTCGGATTCTAAGAAATCCCGTGCGTGTAACCCTGGTTCATCTCTGAAAGCCGTAAAGCCTGTGTTGTTCTGCAAAGAATACCGTGTGCGCATTTCCTGGACGGGAAGTCTGTGTTGAACTTGAGGGGAAGAATCCTTGTTTGTTCGAAAAAAGCTGAGCTAGCCTGTGCGTGGAGCCTATTCCGAAATCATGTCCAAGAGATCATCTTGTGACATCTGAACTAGTTCTTGGGAAGCCTGTGTCTGCTTTCCCAGTGTTTGTTGTGACCACGCAGTACTGTACTGCGTGAGGCTTGTTGGCCTGTGAGCGACTCCTCCAGGTGAGAGAGTGCGCAGAGGGAGGAGAGAACTCCTGGAAGGAACCCTGTAGCTGCCATAGAGCTCGGAGACTTCCGATCCGGTCTGTTCCTGTAACCCAAGGTAAGGGAGACTGACAGCCGAAGGACTGTCTAGGTGACATAGAAGGTGCACTCTCTTGGGGTGGAACAGGCATGTGGGGAATGAGGGGCTGTGGGCAGTGAGCGTGGGAGATTCCTGGGAGAGCCTTCTTCCTGGTGGTTGTGTATGACTGTCTTCCTTGTAACCTCAGCCTAGCCTAGGATTCCTTGCCTTGTGGGTGGAGCTCAGTCCCATCTCGGGGGTGACCCACTGTTGAGCTGATGAACAGTGTGGTCTAAGGCTGGGAGGTCCGTGGAAGGCTGCACTTGGTTGGTGATTTCAATAGCTGATAAAAGATAAGTATCTGAATTATGTTCTTATCACATTTAATCATGATTGTGCTGTATATTTTATCATGATTCCGCTGTGTATATGAATTATCATGGAATGCTATGATTTGTTTAATTGTAGCAGTCATTTATCATGGAATGCATGTAGTATGTATACTGGACTGTATGTGTCATGTGCTTATAATTCCAGTATGTTTTTCCTGTAAAAATCCATGTTTAAAATGGTACCGTGAGAGGACTTGAAACCTTGTTAGTGAAAAGGTACACTACAAATTGGTGGAGGGGGGGGCATTATTAGAGAATTTATATTATAAATTCTCTAATAATGCCACACCCTCCCACCCTCTATATTTACACATGATTAACAATCACTACTTCATGCCTCTTTGTGAATGATCGCATATTGGAGCATGTGGTTTCATTTTGATTTGAAGCATGGCATGGTCAAAGTTTCAATTAAAAAAGACGATGCCATGTTTGGTCGGAGTATGAAGGGATCAGGATATGCCGAAGACAAGTATGGAGGTATCGGGATATGTTGAACACAGGTAATGGATGGAGGCGAGGCGTTTCATTTTGATTTGAAGCGTTTCAATTAAAGAAGGCAATGCCTCCATGTTTGGTCCGCGTATGGAAGGATCAGGAAATGCTAAAGATAAGTAATTGATGAATGTTGCTCAAGAAATCCAAAACCATTGGAAACACAGAGAGGACTCAACATCCCATGCAGATGGGTAGTAAAGAACCCTAGCGGGTTTTGAAAATAATGTTAGATCCATGGCCTTGTTCGATTGTTCGACTTGAAATCAAGTGCATCTGGTCCACAAGAGGCCTCAAATATTGAGACAAAACGAGTAGAGGCCAAATTCTAGTGGAATGCAATGGATAATGCTAGAGACAATTTCGAAGAATTTTTGACTTTGTTGAATAGAATTCGATACATGAAAACCAGGTTTGGCTCTCTTGTCAAACCTTCCTTCAACCCTAAGAAACTGACTTTATTTTCATTGAACACTGTGTGTAAGGCATAGAGTGTGTAACTCATAAGTGGCCACTGTATTTTTTAAAACCTTTTCCTTGTATTTTGCAATGTTATAGAAAATAATAATATTAATAACACATTTTTTAACGGTGAAAATGATATTATTCATAACCACTTTCCCTACACCACATTTTCGTGTGAGATTTGTGTTTACAGTTCCTTTTCTGTTAAAATATAATATATTCGATATCAGAATAAGAATATATATTAAAGACTGTAAAAAACGAATATATTTGCTATTAATACTTTTTAACCTTATCATTAATCATTTGTTTCATGCATGGGGTAGTTTTAAAATCAATAAATTCACATCTGGGCAGGGTTAATGATTGTGTGAAAACCAATAGGGATTTATTATTACGAAGACAAAATCGAAGAGGGAGGAAGCTATTCGTACCTGTTAAGGATCGAATAAAAACCGAGTAGCTTTCCACGGATCCAACAAGATCCAGCCTCCAAGCACGAGTGATTTAACAAATGGGATCCTTAATTATGGAAAGTATTTATGGAGTTCTGACACAAACTTCCACTGGTGCGTGGTCTTCCCGTCTGTGTGCATCCGCCAGATAAGTCTTCACAATTTATCAACCCATGTGAAGGTTACATCGCCTGATTTGATATTGGAAGTGGTAATGGGGCAACCATCGGTGGTTTAGGGATGAATTATTTGTTGCTGGCCACACAATGTGTGTAAGGTGAAAATATTTTATTCATAGGTCCCACCATGTTGTATTATAGGATTGGTTTTCACACAGAAGGGAAAAGTGACTTAAACCTTTTATATTTCAAATCGTTAATTTATGTGTTTGTTAGAAGATGGTTTATATTTCAAATTGTTAATTTATGTGTTTGTTAGAAGATGGTTGTCCCCTCGTTTATCTATTAGCCTAAGTTCTACTCTGTGTAAGGAATTTTTCTTTTTATCCTTTTGAATGGATTTATTTGAATGGTTTCTGATGATATGATAAATGCAGATACGGTAGCTCTGGATGCATGTCTTAGCTCGTCAGGGCTAGTTGGGGTGGGCCTGGTATTGTTTTTTCCCGTCTACCATGCACAAGGGCTTTGTGAAAGTTCACATGAACTCCCTTAAGTTTTCAAAATGAATTACCATTCAATTCCATTGAATCTTTCTAGGCTATTCGAATATCCTACGAATGTAATAAAAGTTTTCCTTACAATTAGCCATGGATACAAGTTTTTTAATGCAAATAATCTAACACAACTGTCATTCAAAACTGGTTTTGTAATAAAAATAATTTAACACAACTCTATTTTATGTTTTATGTTTTGTTTTTTTTCAATCAATTTTTAATAATTAATAATTTTGAAAAATAAGTTTTTAATTATTATAATAAAAAATAACAATTAGAATTAGGGTTGTGTTTTGTTGAAGTACATTGAGAATTATTTTGACCATTTCATGGTTAATAATTTATAATTTTGAAAAATAATTTTTTAATTATTATAATAAAAAAATAACAATTAGAATTAGTGTTGTGTTTTGTTTAATTACATTGAGAATTATTTTGACAGTTTCATGGTTAAATTTTAAGAATAATATTTAAAATGCAAAAGATGGATAAACTCATTTTTTTAAGTTCTTAAAAATTGAGAGGATAAATTGGCTGCTTTCATTGTACATCTAACTACTAAGGAGGCATTGCAACTATGATAAAAAAACAAAACCCCAAATAAAAACTCCTCTTTTAAAACTGGGTTGTCTTTGTTATATTAAGTGAAAACCGCCTTTTCAAAACTGAGCATCTCATTAATTGGGGTAATAAAAAATAACAATTAGAATTAGGGTTGTGTTTTGTTGAAGTACACTGAGAATTATTTTGACCATTTCATGGTTAATAATTTATAATTTTAAAAAATAAGTTTTTAATTATTATAATAAAAAAATAACAATTAGAATTAGGGTTGTGTTTTGTTTAATTACATTGAGAATTATTTTGATAGTTTCATGGTTAAATTTTAAGAGTAATATTTAAAATGCAAAAGATGGATAAACTCATTTTTTTAAGTTTTTAAAAATTGAGAAGATAAATTGGCTGCTTTCATTGTACATCTAACTACTACGGAGGCATTGCAATTATGATAAAAAACAAAACCCCAAATAAAAACTCCTCTTTCAAAACTGGTTGTCTTTGTTATATTAAGTGAAAACCGTCTTTTCAAAACTGAGCATCTCATTAATTGCGGTTAAAGTTTTAAGTTAAGCCTGGTGAGAATTGACCTTGAGACCTCTTTTTACATAGTTCCTTCCATTTACACGGCACTTGCCAATCTGTCTACACCCCTGCGGGCTAAGTTAAGCCTTTTACCTATGACCTGGAGAGAATAATTAAATAATATGTAAATAATCAAATGCAATTTCTCATAAATCTCAAATTTGTATTTTTGGGTGTATATTGTATTGAAAATATAATACATATCTATAATATATAGATAGTTGAGATTGATATCTAAGTACATAGTGAGAAGATTTTTTTATTAAATGGTTGAGATTGATATTAAGCACAAGATTTTTTATTAAGTAGTTTTATTAGTTTCTCTATTTTTTTTTTTTTAAATTATACCATTAAAATGAAGTTTTTTAACTAAATAGTTCACCTATGGTATAAATCACATTTAAATTTTTTTATCATTAATAATTATAAAAAAAATAAAATATTTATCATTAACTATTTAAAATTAATAAAATTAATACTTATTTAAAAGAAAAGATATTTACCATCAATAACTTAAAAAAAAATCATAATTAATAAAAATAATCTTCATTAAATTAAGTTTTCTAAGTTTTGTAAGTCTTAAATTGTATCTCCATTTTTCTATATTAAGTATGTATTAAAATAAATATATAACTTTTTAAAAATGAAATGACAATAAAAATATAATAATTACAACAATCTATTCATTATGAGTTGAATATGTAAGTTACAATATTTGAATCTAGGTAGAGAGGAAAATAATCATTCCTCACAACCACTTCATCTAAATCCAAATAACAAGTTTCAAAAAATTTATCATCCAATTAAATTCAATTATCTACCACATAAATAATACAAATAAACATTGCAAATAAAAAAATACAAACTTTAATTCAATTTTTAATAAAGAAAACATAAATAAAGAAAACAATATATTGATGTGAAGTAGATTATTATATTTATATATATAATAATCTAATTATATATATGTTTATTTGAAAGAGGATTTTACACTTTAAGATAATAAGTTATGGTCAAATATGTCATTAGGGAATGCATTTTCCGCGCAGTCATTTATAAGCCGTGGAAGAGGAAGGGGGAGAACTAACTCTAGAGGGAGAGGAAGAAGTTCTGATAGAAGTGGATGCAGTAGCAATCTTGGAAATATTGGTGGATGAGGTCAAAACCCAAGTACCAACCAGTCAAGTTGTCATAGAAATGAAAAATCAAAGATTCAATGCCACTACTGTAAAAAGTATGGACATTATGCATATGAGTGAAAAAAGAGACAGAATCAGAACATGCAAAGTCAAGATCAGTCACACAACACAAATCACCAAACTCTCCCTATGTTTATGGCACGCGCTGTAACTATGCATAGCGCAGTAGAAATGCCTAATATAGTGTCACTAGTTGAATGCAATCTGCTCAAGCAAGTCCATGTGACATATGGTACTTAGATTTAGGCTGCATTAACCGCATGACAAGAAACATAGAACTGTTTTCTAGTTTGGATGAGTCAACCCAAACCAAGGTTACACTTGGAACATATATCCAAGTCATTGTCTTAGGCAAAGGTATTATAAAAATTTTAACCAGACAAGGAGAACAAAAAGTTATGTCTGATGTATATTATGTTTCTGGTCTGAAGCATAATCTGATGAGTACATGACATTTGCTAAAAAAATGATACATAATCTACACGGAAGATAATCACTGTGTGATTATGGATAAATGCCCAAACAATCTTCTTATTGAAAAAATTCAAATGACAAGTAACAGAATGTTCCCATTGACATTGAAGCTAGCCAAGAAGAAGAATACAACACCAACTTTTGGTAACGAAAAAAGTGCACAGTTAGACATTGCATTTACAAAAAATAGTGTGCACAGTATCAAGAAAGGAGAAAATGCCGCATGGATGAAGGAAACATTCCAATCTGAAATACAAGATGATTCCTGGTTATGACATTTCAGATTTGGACATTTGAACTTTTGAGGTCTGAAGATGCTACACACAAAGGATATAGTAAAAGTTTTTCCATTGATTGAAAATCCAGAAAGGATATGTGAAGGTTGCATATTTAGCAAGCAACACAGAGAATCATTTCCATTTGGAAAGTATTTCAAAGCAAAAGATCCATTGGAAATTGTACATTCATACATTTGTGGACCAATGCAAACTCTGTCAATAGGAGGCAGTACTTATTTTCTAACATTCATTGATGATTTCTCAAGAAAGACATGGATTCATTTCCTAAAACATAAATCTCACACATTGGGTCGTTTTCAACAGTTTAAATCACTTGTGGAGAAAAATAGTGGATATTACATCAAGTTTCTAAGAATAGACATAGGAGGAGAATACACTTCAAGATAATTTCAGAAATTTTGTAAAGTTCATGGAATCTACAAGCAATTTACTGTGCGATACACACCACAATAGAATGGTGTCACATAGAGAAATAAAAGAACCATCATGGAAATGGAGCGCAGTATGTTGACAGACAAACATTTGTCAAATGAGTATTGGGCTGAGGCAGTAGAAACTGCAATATACATATTGAATAGGTGTCCGACAAAGAGTGTGAAGAATAGAGTTCCTCAGGAATCCTGGACAAGATCAAAATATAATGTGGCACACTTAAATTTTTTTGGTTGTGTCGCATACGCACATGTACCAAATGAACTGAGAAGGAAGTTGGACAACAAAGGACATAAATGTATATTTGTTGGGTATTTTGAAGAAACAAAAGGATACAAGCTATATGACCCAGCCACAAGAAAAGTCATAATCAACTGTGATGTTCAGTTCGTGGAGAATGAAGCATGGGATGGAACCATAACAAAGAAAGTGAAAATTATTGATGCAATGGAGCATGATGATACAGAAGATGAAGTGTTTCAAACACCATGCACAAGTCAGTGTGCAATACCATCTACATCTGGCACTGCGACGCAAATCATTGAGCAAATTAATCTAGTAAGAACAAAAAGATCGTAGTATACACCTAGAGTGCAAAAAACGCCAACAAGCAGGCCAAGTAGTTCTACATCTCTAGATCCAACTTTAGCAACTTTGTTACCAAGAAAGACAAGAAGTCTATGTGACATCTATAATGAAGACACAACAAATTCATTTTTAGTTTTTTATCTGTTTTCACAAATAGATAATCCATTAACATTTGAAGAAGCAATAAAAGATGATGTATGGGCACAAGCCATGGATGAAGAAATTAGATGCATAGAGAACAATCAAACATGGAAATTGGTAGATGTACTTGAAGACAAAGATGTGATAAGTTTCAAGTGGATTTATAAATCCAAGCAAGATGTAGAAGGAAATGTACAGAAGTACAAGGCAAGGTTAGTTGCAAGAGGCTTTACAAAACAACCTGGAATTGATTTCAATGAAACATTTTCACTAGTTGCGTGCATGGACACAGTTAGAACTGTGTTAGCAATTGCCGCGTAGTACAAATGACGAGTTTATCAAATGGATGTAAAATCAACATTTTTGAATGGAAACTTAGAAGAAGAAGTATATGTGGAACAACCACAAGGTTATGAGGTTCCAGGACAAGAAGACAAAGTATACAGATTAAAAAAAGCATTCTATGGATTAAAGCATGCTCCGAGAGCTTGGTGCAGTCACATTGATTCCTATGTCATACATAATGGATTTCAGAGATATGAAAATGAACCAACACTGTACATGAAATCAAATCAACAAGGTAATGTGTTAATTGTTTGCTTATACTTGGATGATTTTATATTTACAAGTGATTTTGGCATAGAAGAATTCAAATCAGTCATGAAGGATGGATTTGAAATGACTGATTTGGGGCTTATGAGATATTTTCTGGGAATAGAAGTGCACCAATACAAAACTGGTATATTTATCTCACATTCCAAGTATGTGCATGAAATATTGAAAATATTCAATATGGTGAATTCAAAAGAAACACCAACACCTGTCATAATAGGATTGGAGTTAAGAAAATAAGATGAAGGGTCCAAAGTGGATCCCACATTGTTTAAAATATTGGTAGGTAGTCTTATGTATCTAACAACGACAAGACCAAACATTATGTATGGAGTGAGCCTAATTTCAAGGTTCATGGAAACTCCAAAAGAATCACATTGGAAGACATGAAAGAGAATCCAAAGATATGTGAGTGGAACAAAATATTTTGGAATTATGTACTCCACTTCAGAATATTTCAAACTCATTGGATACACTGACAGTGATTGTGGAGGCAATATTGATGATAGGAAAAGTACCTCTGGGTATACATTTCATTTTGGAATAGGTATAGTATCATGGTCATCAATAAAGCATCCCATAGTGACACTTTCTACAACAAAAGCAAAGTATGTCGCAACTACACATGTAATTTGTCAAGAAATATGGATGAGAAGGATGCTAAAATATTTGTTGTAGGAACAACATGAACCAACAACAATTCAACCATCATGTTATCAAAGAACCATGTGTTTCACAAGAAAACCAACCACATTGATACAAAGTATCATTTCATCAGAGAATTGGTGAATAACAAAGAGATATGTTTAGAGTTTTGCAGCTCAAAAGAACAGGTCGCAAACATTTTTACAAAGGCCTTAGCAAGAGATGAATTTCAACATCTGCGCAGTAATATGGGAGTCCGCACAGTAACAAATGAGTGACAGTAAAATGAAAATTCAAAATTTTGATGTAATTTTATTTTGTAATCCAACCTACTTATAATTAAAGGGGAGTGTTGGAAATTGTAATTACAAGTCAGTGAGATATTTATGTCTCCGTCGATCTATTTTTTAGTCAAATTTTCAGTCAATTTAGTCAGTCTAATAGCCTGTAAGTGCAAAGTCACACATTTACTCAAAAGTCAGTCGGTAAGCAGGAAGCTGTAAATGGAGCTGATTTCTATATTCTCAAGTTAAATTAAGTGGTTGAAGAGTCATTTGTAGTTATGTTAGTGTAATGTACCTTGATTTCATCATAAAAAAACAAATTCTTCTAAGGGACATTAACCTTCAATTCTGTAAAAGCAGACTTATAATAAAAGAAAATAACCTTTTATTTCCATTTTTAAACTTTGATGTTTTTCTTAAGTTATGAATGTCATGATGACATTACTACCAAGCCTAACACCCAGTGTGCATAATTTTGTTTTCTAAAATGATAGACCCCACAATCTAGCATTTATATGTGGTTATAAGTTTATACCTAGTATTAACTTGAAGTTAAGGAAAAAATAGGCAAATGACTTAGGTTCCTCTCCTCTCCTCTAAAACACACCTCCATATCTACGTGCAAGACTAAATTCCAAGACCATACGAATAAGAACTTATACATAACGTATTGGATGTCAGGTTATTTACCTTAGCGATATGTTGGTTTTAACATAAGGTGTTTCACTCTTCTATAGATGACCAAAGTCATCGAAAGGATTTCTCTATAAGAATTTGGTTGGGTAATAGTATTTCATTCAACACACGGCCTAACGACTTTTCTGGTTAGAAACAAAACCTATGCTAACAATTTTTTAACTCTACCTGATTTGAGCGACGTCTAACTAAACTAGTGCTAACTGGGTTGGTAGTGGTTAGAGATTGAATATTTCCAAATCGTAGGCTTTCGAGGAAATCCACCCTTTACTTTGTAAATTAATCAAATATGACAGGAGGGTTTATGACAGTCAAGAGTTAAAACTGTGACCGACCATTAATGGAGGTGGGTCAGAAATGAGGGCTAACCATGTACCTCCGTCCAACCCAAATGCGCCAAGTCAGTTTCATCACATGTCCGCGCTTCCCGTTGGACCCTCAACATTCATTCTGCGTGGGGTTCGTGCTTTAGGGTCAGAGTAGTTGCTCACTTGTCATTCTTGTGAAGCTATTCCGAAGTTGGGATCTGCGTTTCTCTTTGTTTTCTTGGTGTGGGGAGTATGGCGGCTTGGAGCGCCTCCTAGGACTGTTCTCACTACTGGTAAGTGACTCTTCTATTGTTATACATTCTACTCAGTTGTTCTGTAATGGTTTCCGACCTTTTGTTCTTTGTATTCCTTTCCAATGAGTTCACACAGATATCATTTTTACAAGTCTTTTTCTCTTAGGGTTAGTCATCTCCTTCATTCTTTTATTTTCTTTCTGTGCTATTACATGGTGTGAGTCTCTCTGAGACTTTACTGGGACTATAGTCCATAAGTCCGTCTAGGTTAGGGATTCACACTATGTCTGCATACTATACTTATTCACGATATGAAAATTCCATTTGGCAAGTTTCAAATAACGTTTTCTATCCTGGTTGGACACCTGGTAGTGAGTTTTTACTCGGGCCCTCTGTTCCACATCTACCCGATGAATTGTTATGACTGTGAATTTTCTTATTAGAATGTTTCTCCTAAATTTTTATTCGACATAACCATAAATAAATATTCTTTGTACCCTGCATCGTATATTTAAAATCTGGGTCATCCTCTTCATGCCAATTTTCTTAAGGTCTGAGCGTATCACAAAGGTCATACGAGTCTGGTGATCCGGCACGGTGTTGACCCTGTGTTTCTTTTCTTTAAATAAACTATTCTAAGATGGTATTAGATAGACTTTGGTGGTGTTAGTTGACCTGTGGCTTCCAATTTTCAATGCTTTCAATTAGAATAAAAATTTGGTCCATTCTCATTATGCGACTCACATACTTCACTACAATCGCCATTCGTATATTCTTTCTTGTAATGTTTTTCGATTTATTTAATCTGGTTCTTATCACTAATGATGGGACCCTGTGATTGTGAGGGTACCCATCAGGGAGTCTTGGGTGCCTCCTCCCCTTTCAGTATGGGAGGTTACTCAGCTCATCGTAACAGAGAAGGATATCAGATCCCTCCATTTAAAGTTAAGTATGACTCTGCAAATCCTTTCCTCTTATTAATCATTTCACTTTATTCGTCTTATCTTTGTTGAACAATTATTAATGGTATTTTATGCAATCTGGTGCAGGGGTTTCAGCCACGTGAGACTTATGGATTCCAACCTCTGCCACCCACATAAGAGGTATTCGGATTCCATCTCGCCCCATTTCAAGCAGCTCATAGGTGACTAGTGGTTTAAAATATTATATCAAACTTTACTATGTCATTAATCGAAACATGATTGGAATGTAAATACAAATAGATTTTCTTTGCATAATAGAACTATTCTTCAACATTCTAGAATAAATAATATTGTGAATGATAAGTCTATTTGGCCCCTTCTGGTTTATTTGTATCCTATCTGGAAAATTCGATTGAACTCATATTCATTCCGGTGGCTTTACTTTCAACCTTTGTGCATTCTGGTGTAGGGGTTCCTCCCTGTTAATATTATGGTAGCTGCGGGAGGTATTTACCTCCACGTGTGAACCTGATGAGAATAAAAGACTCCGAGAAGCAAGAGAAACCCTAATGAGTTGGCCAATAACCCTAGAAGTCTTGTCAGCTCAAGAAGATATTTTATATTAGGTTATTAGCCTCCAGGAGAAGAAGTTGACCAGAAATAATAATAATATACTGAACAGACACATATCCATAAGGATAAGTCGGCCCCAGAAAAACTGGCAGAACCACTATAAATACAGAGCACCATTTCTCATTTGACACATGTCAACATTTGCAAAGAGCCAGTTCTGCGCAATGTAGTTCCCAGTTTGGTGCGCACGTGTGGAGGAGAGTTGCAGGTGCAGCTGCTGCAGCTAGCAGTTTCAGTGTTGGCTTGGACTATCTCTTGGCTAGGGTTTGGGATTATCTAATCAGTCTTTTGAGTTGCGCTATCCTTGGGGAGAGGTGCGCTACCCTTTTTTTGGATATCTAGCCTAGGGTTTGCTTCCAGAGGAATTCTCAGTCAAGTTTAAGGTGCTTGGAGGGAGGCTTCGGCCTATGGTTGGGTGACAAAGGTATCGTCAATGGTAAAACGAGCACACCATATTCTATATTCTAATAGGTTATGGGCCCACACACCCTTCAGTCATCCTAAAAAACTGGAAGGAAGCATAATCGATAGATATTGAGCTCGTTGAGGAATTACCGCTAAGGTTACTAGTAGGAGCAACTTCCAAAAGCACTGCAGCTAGGGTTACTAGCAGAAGCAGTTGCATAAATCCTATTCCTCTTGTTGAGACACCTTAAGTGACGAGATTGACCTAGTCTCCAGACAGATCAGTGCGCCCTAGCCTAGTGCATCTCCTGGCACTCTTAGAAGGCCAAGACGTGAAGTTTGGATTTCTGGTCAAATCTAGGGTTTGACCAAGTCAAGCAGCCATGACAAACTCTATGAAGTCTGAGAACAAGTTAGATGGAGCCTCTAACTTTAGAGCGTGGAAGACAAGGATCAACCTAATCCTTTCTAAGAATAAAGTGCTAGATATCGTGAAACCAGAGTTTGAAGAAGGAGAAGAGAAGGAACCACAGAACATTGCAGCTATGGAGAAGTTCAAAGATGTTGACATCAATGCCATGAGTATCATAGTAGATTCTATAAAATACCACTTGATACCCTACATCTCCCATTTTGACTCATCAAAGAAGATGTATGATGCCCTAACAAATCTATTCTCAGTCAGAAACATCAGACAAGCTATGAGTCTAAGGAATGAGCTCCGTGACATGAAGATGAATGATGATGACATCATAACGTCATACTTTGTAAGGATCTCCCATTTAAGAGATCAAATACAAGCTATTGAAGAGATCATCTTAGAGAAGGAATTGGTGAACATAGTAATCAATGGTCTTCCCAAGACATGGGATGCATTTTCCACAAGCATGAACACAAGGAAAGAGTACCCGACATTTGAAGAACTTTGGACTTGCTGTGCTCAAGAAGAATCAAGGATCAATGCAAAAGAAAAACCCCAAAAATAACTACGATGATCAAGCCTTCACAGCAAGATTCAAGAACTTCAGGGACAAAAGAAAGTTTGATTCAAGAAGGAAGCCAAGACAAAGAAAACACATTTCAGAAATACAATGCTTCAACTGAAGTACGGTCACTACAAGAACCAGTGTCCCGAGCTAAAGAAAAGGAAAGAGAAACATGAAGCATCAGTTGCCGAAGAAAAGGAACCTACAATGAAGACTAAGCAAGATGGAAAAGAAATATATCATATGAAAGCTATTACAAGATAAGCCGAAATCAAAATCAATCTTGAAGAGACTTAGAAGAAGTCAAGACAAAAAGAAGTCAACAATCAAGAAGAAATTGGAAAAGGACTTATGACGTTTTGTAGAAGACAACAAAGACAGAAGCATGGACTCTGTTAGACAAGATAGCCAATTATATATTGTAGAAGACAATAAATATGTAGATGGAAGCATGGATTCTGTTAGATGGAGGGAGCCGATCATATGCACTCTTACATGAAGTGAGGATCAGGAGGAAGCTAATCCTATGATCCATTGAAGATGATGAAATGTATATATCCATGGTAGAAGTCATGAAAGACAATACGTGTTCAGTTTAGCCGTAGAAGAAGACTTCTTTAGAAGCCTTAAAGTATTCCTGGTTATCCATTCAGATCCATGATCCTATGATGGTAGGAAGAAGTGGAATCTCTAGGGCATGGAATCCATAAGAAATTCCATGGATCCAAGAGCTAAAGAAAAACATGAAGAAGAACATCAAGATTCCTCTAAAGAAAGAGAAAACCAGAACAACTAGTCATTGTATCAAGAATCACAAGATTACTAGCCTGATATAAAAGCAATCAAGTAGAAGAACTGAAAGTCATGATGAAGAACTGTGTATAGAAGACTTATGAATAAAAGAATTGCAAGATCTAGAACCATAGGTTCTCCCATATGGAGGGAGAAGACTATGGTGATTGATTGTTCTAGTACACCAGACTTATCTCTATATAAGTCATTATATCATCCACAACATCCATGAGTTGGAGTTCTACATCAGATGAATGCAAAGAATGTTCTCTAGAGAAATTGAATAAAGAGCGTATGAGGAGAAATATCAAGACTTTGAGGCATACCAGAAAGAGACTCCTATATGCAGATAGAAGAAGTGAACTTGGGAAAGAACCTCTATTGCACAACAGAAGCGTGGTGAAATATTTCCTATAACATCAAGATGACTACTCAGTAGATCAGATCTCATGATGACAGAAGAAGCGCCACATGGATATGTTCCAGTTTTCCAACTATAATATACTCTATTGTTCAGATCCACATGAAGCCTTCACAGTGTTCTAGACTAAAGTACATTTGAAATCAAGAATTACATTATCCATGATGAGGTCCAGAAAGGAGAAAATGTTTTCTCCAATACAAATCTCCACAGATGAGCAGATAAGAAGACATTTTGGTAAAGCCTCTATCCAAGATGAACGAGTTTGCGTAGTCAAGCTGGAGCTTGTGGAAATAACTTCCTTCTTATTGAAAAAGGAAGAAATGACTCTCCAAGTTAGGAGGGAGCTATGAAAACATTATTGAAGACATTTATATTTAAATTTGAAAGATAGTCCATCTTGGACAGATGCTTCCCTGTTTGGAAAGTGGATTGAGATTTCTGATAGACAATGACTTCTCATTATGGTTAACATGGGAGGTAGTCTGATTGCTGATGTATCATAGACAACGACTTCCCATTGTAGCTAACATGGGGAGTGTTCTAGGGTAGTCTATCTTCTTGAGGGTTACTTAAGAAGACTGGCCCGCCTCGCCAGACAACGATTTCTCATTGTAGTTAACAGGAGGAATGGTCTATTTTGGAGGTTGATGCAGGACAAACATTCCCTAGGGTTACACATTCTCTCCAGGGTGCATTTTGATTAGTGTAGGAGGAATGGCCCAGGGTGAGGAATTGTCCAGATAGTCATTCCTTAGGGTTACACATTCTCTCCAGGGTGCACTTTGATTAGTGTAGGAAGAATGGCCCAGGGTAGGGAATGGTCCAGGCTCAGCAATCAGGGACAGACATTCCTTAGGGTTATACATTCTCTCTAGGGCACACTTTGATCAGTGTAGGAGGAATGGCCCAGGGTGGGGAATGGTCCAGGACAAACACTCCTTAAGGTTATACATTCTCTCTAGGGCGCACTTTGATTAGTGTAGGAGGAATGGCCTAGGGTGAGGAGTGGTCCAGATTCATACATTCCTTAGGGTTTATACATCCTGTCCAGGGTGCACTTTGATTAAGTGTAGGAAGAATGGCCCAGGGTGAGGAATGGTCCATGCTCAGAAATCATAAACAATCCTTCTTCCTTGGTTCAGAAGAATAGGGAAGATAGCCCATTGCTGATGAGGGAAGATATTCTTTCATATCTCACAAACATGAGTGAAAGATTGGCCCAGATGATTCAGTTTATTTTTAACAATATTTTCTGTGTAGGATGGCATCAGATGATTGTTATAGATAGTAGAGATATACTATTGTGGTGGATATGTTCCACCGTTTGTGAGGCAGATATTCTTTCAGAACTCACAGATGTGAGTGAAATATTGGCCTAGATAAATCAAACTATATCATAACATTGTTTCTATGCATATTGCTATTAGATGTTTGTTATTGATCCGTCAGGATTTTTCGAATGAATTTATGGTTGAGTTTTAATTTGCATGATTTAATTAACCATTTAAGAAAACTTATTGAAGAATGAGGAAAGAAGAGAAACTATGACAACCATATATACATTTGCAGATATGAAATAAAAGAATTAACAGCAAACCATAACATGCAGATTGATAACGGAGTTCGGCACAACTTTGCCTACGTCTCCGGGCCTTTTCTCTGTGGGAGGCTTCTTTATTTCTGTTCAAAATATTAATGGTACATCTCAGCAATGACAAGTGGCTACAAGATTGATCTGGTCATGTTCGCCCAGATCTCTCGAACCATGCACAAAAAATGGCATGCAAAACGGACATCCGGAGCTCTCATAAATTGTCCGACATCATCTCCTCCTCAACGGGTTCTCTGCCTCAAACTGACTCTGGCTTGTCTTATTCTCAACATATTTGCTCTAAATCCCCTCAAAACTGTCCCCATGGCCTCAAACAGGCCTTGGTTAAATAGTTGGGAAGTTAGTTGTCCATATCCAACTTCCTCCACAAATTTAGTCTCTAAAAAAGCCCAATAACCCCCAAAAAGGATTAATTACATTAAAAAAAGGTTTAATTAATAATAAAAACCCAAAAGTGGTTATAAAACCCACTTTTAACTATATAATAGTTATATAAACGGGCGCTAGCCCCCAAGTCTTGGCGCGCGCCCCTTTGGCTGGTCATATGAAGCTCCATGTGGCCGAGCGCTAGCCCTTGGGCTATGCGCTGGCCCCCTCTGCATCCACGCACGCCCTTTGTCGTGGTCACATGGCATAACCACAAGACCGCGGGCTTAACATAACCCTGTGCGCATATGGTAACTATCCATCGTATAGCCCTCACACCAGTTTAAACCCCCGCCATATGGTCATATGTCAATGCAATGGAACCGCGGGCCATATTTTAAAACCCCGCACCAACCGTCGGGCTAAATAATATATGGCTCGGTCACATAACATTCAAATGACCGTGGGCCGGGGCTAAGCCCCGGCCCGACCCCCCGCGATGGGTAATAACATTCAAATTCAAATATATATTTCCCCATATGGTTAACAAGAACTATCCGGTGGTCGGGCGGTTAGCCCAGCCCCACCAGTCCATTGCTCAGTCGGGAGGTCGCCGGTTCGACTCACGGCGAAACCACAATATTTTACCAAAACCAACAAACCAATACCTAGGTGCCACGTGGCAGTCGCTGATTGGGCCACGTGGCACCCAACCATTTTCTCGAACAGTTCCACGTGTCAGTAAACGATTCGACCATGCCAACCAACCCGAAGATGCCACATGTCCATCGTTGATTCGCCCACATCATCTGCCACTTGTTGGAAGCCATACTACCTCGTCACTGCCATGTATGCTGCTGACGTCATCCGACACATAGGCTTCTGACGTCATCCATGCCATGTGTCACCCTTCCAGTGGTGACACGTGTCACTTCAGGATTGGTCCAACCGTACACCCAAAAAGCCAAATCTTCTTGACACATGTCATCACCTAAGGCCGCCACGTGTCCTGAACGGACCGCCACATGTCCCTGTATAGACCTACCATGTGTCGCACATGTGGACATGCCACGTCAGCATCCGTACGGACTGTACGGACTGCACAGTCAGTAAAAATCAAAATTTTTGCCTGTTTGGCCTTTCGGACAGAATACAATATCTTCTCCATACGGACTCCGTTTGACAAAGTAAATATACCACCAGAATCAGGAAGATGAGACAGACGCAATGGTGTTGGTTTCGTCGGATTCCGATCACTTTCATTTTTGAGCATTTTTCAAGCCCTGTCAGGCTTCTGAATCCGATTTCGGATCACACCTCCCCACAATAAGACCTTTTGGTCCCCAAAAGGTTACTGACCAGTCAACAAGCTTGGGATAGGCCACCCGACTTTCTATCTATCTCTGAACTCTGTACTGTGCACCTGTCTCATCAAGATTAACTGTAACACAATCATGACAACTGACAATATAGTGTTAGCCATTTGAACCCTGTTACATCTTACTGAAGCTACTATCATCCATGTAGAAAACATTGCTAATGATAGCATCAAAAAGACGACTGCAAATGAGCTGATATACTTGAAATATTTGCACAACATGAGCTTATCTTGAAGCAACTTATGATTGATTTTCCATTCAACAACCATATCTTGTTCTT
>JZKD02S0723177.1:173079-193915 GCA_000966675.3 Picea glauca
TATATATTGGTTCATTTATTATTATTATATATATATATATAATATTGGTTTATTCATTATTTTATTAACATGTGTATTTATATATATATATTTATTGGTTCACATCTATATAATCTCATCATTGTTCTATTTGGTAAAGATCCCCTCTACATCCTTGACTATTTCCCCCTCCTCACTTAAAATAGGCATCATCATTCTTGTTTTCTTACCTCAAGATGTGTTAATGACTATCAACCCTTTTTCCCAAAGCATGCAAACTTTGCAAGTATTAATTAAATAAATAAATAAATATGAGTGAAAAAAGAGACAGAATCAGAACATGCAAAGTCAAGATCAGTCACACAATGCAAATAACCAAACTCTCCCTATGTTTATAGCGCACGCTGTAACTATGCATAGCGCAGTAGAAATGCCTAATATAGTGTCACTAGTTGAATGCAAAGTTGCTCAAGCAAGTCCATGTGACATATGGTACTTAGATTTAGGCTGCATTAACCACATGACAAGAAACATAGAACTGTTTTCTAGTTTGGATGAGTCAGCCCAAACCAAGGTTACACTTGGAACATATATCCAAGTCATTGTCTTAGGCAAAGGTATTATAAAAATTTTAACCAGACAAGGAGAACAAAAAGTTATGTCTGATGTATATTATGTTTCTGGTCTGAAGCATAATCTGATGAGTACATGACATTTGCTAAAAAAATGATACATAATCTACACGGAAGATAATCACTGTGTGATTATGGATAAATGCCCAAACAATCTTCTTATTGAAAAAATTCAAATGACAAGTAACAGAATGTTCCCATTGACATTGAAGCTAGCCAAGAAGAAGAATACAACACCAACTTTTGGTAACGAAAAAAGTGCACAGTTAGACATTGCATTTACAAAAAATAGTGTGCACAGTATCAAGAAAGGAGAAAATGCCGCATGGATGAAGGAAACATTCCAATCTGAAATACAAGATGATTCCTGGTTATGACATTTCAGATTTGGACATTTGAACTTTTGAGGTCTGAAGATGCTACACACAAAGGATATAGTAAAAGTTTTTCCATTGATTGAAAATCCAGAAAGGATATGTGAAGGTTGCATATTTAGCAAGCAACACAGAGAATCATTTCCATTTGGAAAGTATTTCAAAGCAAAAGATCCATTGGAAATTGTACATTCATACATTTGTGGACCAATGCAAACTCTGTCAATAGGAGGCAGTACTTATTTTCTAACATTCATTGATGATTTCTCAAGAAAGACATGGATTCATTTCCTAAAACATAAATCTCACACATTGGGTCGTTTTCAACAGTTTAAATCACTTGTGGAGAAAAATAGTGGATATTACATCAAGTTTCTAAGAATAGACATAGGAGGAGAATACACTTCAAGATAATTTCAGAAATTTTGTAAAGTTCATGGAATCTACAAGCAATTTACTGTGCGATACACACCACAATAGAATGGTGTCACATAGAGAAATAAAAGAACCATCATGGAAATGGAGCGCAGTATGTTGACAGACAAACATTTGTCAAATGAGTATTGGGCTGAGGCAGTAGAAACTGCAATATACATATTGAATAGGTGTCCGACAAAGAGTGTGAAGAATAGAGTTCCTCAGGAATCCTGGACAAGATCAAAATATAATGTGGCACACTTAAATTTTTTTGGTTGTGTCGCATACGCACATGTACCAAATGAACTGAGAAGGAAGTTGGACAACAAAGGACATAAATGTATATTTGTTGGGTATTTTGAAGAAACAAAAGGATACAAGCTATATGACCCAGCCACAAGAAAAGTCATAATCAACTGTGATGTTCAGTTCGTGGAGAATGAAGCATGGGATGGAACCATAACAAAGAAAGTGAAAATTATTGATGCAATGGAGCATGATGATACAGAAGATGAAGTGTTTCAAACACCATGCACAAGTCAGTGTGCAATACCATCTACATCTGGCACTGCGACGCAAATCATTGAGCAAATTAATCTAGTAAGAACAAAAAGATCGTAGTATACACCTAGAGTGCAAAAAACGCCAACAAGCAGGCCAAGTAGTTCTACATCTCTAGATCCAACTTTAGCAACTTTGTTACCAAGAAAGACAAGAAGTCTATGTGACATCTATAATGAAGACACAACAAATTCATTTTTAGTTTTTTATCTGTTTTCACAAATAGATAATCCATTAACATTTGAAGAAGCAATAAAAGATGATGTATGGGCACAAGCCATGGATGAAGAAATTAGATGCATAGAGAACAATCAAACATGGAAATTGGTAGATGTACCTGAAGACAAAGATGTGATAAGTTTCAAGTGGATTTATAAATCCAAGCAAGATGGATAAGAGAATGTACAGAAGTACAAGGCAAGGTTAGTTGCAAGAGGCTTTACAAAACAACCTGGAATTGATTTCAATGAAACATTTTCACTAGTTGCGTGCATGGACACAGTTAGAACTATGTTAGCAATTGCCACGTAGTACAAATGGCCAGTTTATCAGATGGATGTAAAATCAACATTTTTGAATGGAAAATTAGAAAAAGAAGTATATGTGGAACAACTACAAGGTTATGAGATTATAGGACAAGAAGACAAAGTATACAGATTAAAGAAAGCGTTGTATGGATTAAAGCAAGCTCCGAGAGCTTGGTAAAGTCACATTGATTCCGATCTCATACATAATGGATTTCAGAGAAATGAAAATGAGCCAACACTGTACATGAAATCAAATCAACAAGGTAATGTGTTAATTGTTTGCTTATACTTGGATGATTTTATATTTACAGGTGATTTTGGCATAGAAGAATTCAAGTCAGTCATGAAGGATGGATTTGAAATGACTGATTTGGGGCTTATGAGATATTTTTTAGGAATAGAAGTGCACCAATACAAAACTGGTATATTTATCTCACATTCCAACTATGTGCATGAAATATTGAAAATATTCAATATGGTGAATTCAAAAGAAACACCAACACCTGTCATAATAGGATTGGAGTTAAGAAAAGAAGATAAAGGGTCCAAAGTGGATCCCACATTGTTTAAAATATTGGTAGGTAGTCTTATGTATCTAACAACGACAAGACCATACATTATGTATGGAGTGAGCCTAATTTCAAGGTTCATGGAAACTCCAAAAGAATCACATTGGAAGACATGAAAGAGAATCCTGAGATATGTGAATGGAACAAAATATTTTGGAATTATGTACTCCACTTCAGAATATTTCAAACTCATTGGATACACTGATAGTGATTGTGGAGGCAATATTGATGATAGGAAAAGTACCTCTGGGTACACATTTCATTTTGTAATAGGTATAGTATCATGGGCATCAATAAAGCGGCCCATAGTGACACTTTCTACAACAAAAACAGAGTATGTCGCAACTACAAGTGTAATTTGTAAAGAAATATGGATGAGGAGGATGCTAAAATATTTGTTGTAGGAACAACACGAACCAACAACAATTTTCTATGACAACAATTCAACCATCATGTTATCAAAGAACCATGTGTTTCACAAGAAAACCAACCACATTGATACAAAGTATCATTTCATCAGAGAATTGGTGAATAGCAAAGAGATATGTTTAGAGTTTTGCAGGTCAAAAGAACAGGTCACAAACATTTTTACAAAGGCCTTAGTAAGAGATGAATTTCAACATCTGTGCAGTAATATGAGAGTCCGCGCAGTAACAAATGAGTGACAGTAAAATGAAAATTCAAAATTTTGATGTAATTTTATTTTGTAATCCAACCTACTTATAATTAAGGGGGAGTGTTGGAAATTGTAATGACAAGTCAGTGAGATATTTACATCTCCGTCGATCTATTTTTCAGTCAACCAAAATGTCAGTCAGTCAGTTTAACAGCCTGTAAGTGCAAAGTCACACATTTACTCAAAAGTCAGTCGGTAAGCAGGAAGCTGTAAATGGACCTAATTTCTATATTCTCAAGTTAAAGTAAGTGGTTGAAAATTCAATTGTAGTTATGTTAGTGTAATGTACCTTGATTTCATCATAAAAAAAAAAATTCTTCTAAGGGACATTAACCTTCAATTCTGTAAAAGCAGACTTATAATAAAAGAAAATAACCTTTTATTTCCATTTTTAAACTCTGATGTTTTTCTTAAGTTATGAATGTCATGATGACATTACTACCAAGCCTGACACCTAGTGTGCATAATTTTGTTTTCTAAAATGATATACCCCACAATATAGCATTTATATGTGGTTATAAGTTTATACCTGGTATTAACTTGAAATTAAGGAAAAAATAGGCAAATGACTTAGGGTCCTATCCTCTCCTCTAAAACACACCTCCATATCTACGTGCAAGACTAAATTCCAAGACCATACGAATAAGACCTTATACATAATGTATTGGATGTCAGGTTATTTACCTTAGCGATATGTTGGTGTTAACATAAGGTGTTTCACTCTTCTATAGATGACCAAAGTCATCGAAAGGATTTCTCCGTAAAAATTTTGTTGGGTAATAGTATTTCATTCAACACACAACCTAACGACTTTTCTGGTTAGAAACAAAACCTATGCTAACAATTTGTTAACTCTACCCGATTTGAGTGACGTCTAACTATACTAGTGCTAACTGGGCTGGTAGTGGTTAGAGGCTGAATATTTCCAAATCGTAGGTTTTCGAGGAAATCCACCCTTTACTTTGTAAATTCATTAAATGTGACAGGAGGGTTTATGATAGTCGAGAGTTAAACCTTTGACCGACCATTAATGGAGGTGGGTCATAAACGAGGGCCAACCATGTACCTCCATCCAACCCAAATGCGCCAAGTCAGTTTCATCACATGGCCGCGCTTCCCGTTGGGCCCTCAACATTCATTCTGCGTGGGGTACATGCTTTAGGGTCAGAGTAGTTGCTCACTTGTCATTCTTGTGAAGCTATTCCGAAGTTGGGATCTGTGTTTCTCTTTGTTTTCTTGACGTGGGGAGTATGGCAGCTTGGAGCAACTCCCAAGAGTGTTCTCACTATTGGTAAGTGACTCTTCTATCGCTATACATTCTACTCAGTCGTTCTGTAATGGTTTCCAGCCTTCTGTTCTTTGTATTCCTTTCTAATGAGTTCGCACAGATATTGTTTTTACAATTCTTTTTCTCTTAGGGTTAGTTGTCTCCTTTATTCTTTTATTTTATTTCTGCGCTATTACATGGTGTGAGTCTCTCTGAGACTTCTCCAAGACTATGGTCCAGAAGTCCATCTAGGCTAGGGATTCACACTATCTCTGCATACTATACTTATTCACGATATGGAAATTCCATTTGGCAAGTTTCAAATAACATTTTCTATCCTGGTTGGACACCTGGTAGTGAGTTTTTACTCGGGCCCTCTGTTCCCCATCTACCTGATGAATTCTTATGACTGTGAATTTTCTTATTAGAATGTTTCTCCTAAAGTTTTATTCGGCATAACCATAAATAAATATTCTTTGTACCCTGTGTCGTATATTTAAAATCTGGGTCATCCTCTTCGTGCCAATTTTCTTAAGGTCTGAGTGTATCACAAAGTTCATACGAGTCTGGTGATCCGGCACGGTGTTGACCCTGTGTTTCTTTTCTTCAAATAAATTATTCTCAGATGGTATTAGATAGATTTTGGTGGTGTTAGTTGACCTATGGCTTCCAATTTTCAATGCTTTCAATTAGAATAAAAATTTGGTCCATTCTCATTATGCGACTCATGTACTTCACTATAATCGTCATTCATATATTCTTTCTTGTAATGTTTTTCGATTTATTTAATCTGGTTCTTATCACTAATGATGGGACCTTGTGATTGCGAGGGTACCCATCAGGGAGTCTTGGGCTCCTCCTCCCCTTTCGGTCTATGAGGTTACTCAACTCATCACAACAGAGAAGGATATCAGATCCCTCCATTTAAAGTTAAGTATGACTCTGCAAATCCTTTCCTATTATTAATCAATTCACTTTATTCGTCTTATCTCTGTTGAAAAATTATTAATGGTATTTTATGCAATCTGGTGTGGTTTCAGCCACGTGAGAATTATGGATGCCAACCTCTGCCACCCGCATAAGAGGTATTCGGATTCCATCTCGCCCCATTTCAAGGAGGGTCATAGGTGACTAGTGGTTGAAAAGATTATATCAAACTTTACTATGTCATTAATCGAAACATGATTGGAATGTAAATACAAATAGATTTTCTTTGCATAATAGAACTATTCTTCAACATTCTAGAATAAATAATATTGTGAATGATAAGTCTATTTGGCCCCTTCTGGTTTATTTGTATCCTATCTGGAAAATTCGATTGAACCCATATTCATTCCGGTGGCTTTACTTTCGAACTTTATCACAGTAGGTCTTAGGCGTAAAGAATAAAAGGGTTTTGAATGTATTAATTCTTTGTTCCTATTGTAACATTTTTATTCCAGAAATGTACTCAAGGTTTCATGGAGATGTCGTGACTATCTGAAACTATTTGTTTTCCCTGCCATAGACAGTTCTAGTTGGATCTAAGAAATAGATGTTTAAAATGGTCTGAGTCTATTAGTGTAAACATATTACAGATGCGACTCTGTAAATATATCTGGAGCGCTTTATATATATATATATATATATATAGTTGATTCTATATAACTGTTAGAAAGTTTACATATTAATTTCATAATATGTGTGCAAAACTTTATAATTATGCATTGCAATTTCTATGTCAATTACTATATCGATTGCCGAATATAAATGCATATATTCATAAATGTGTTCATATAGCTATATATATATATCTACTTCGTGAATCCCTATCATAGTAGAGTTTCATCCCAATGTGGGTTTTTCATCTGTACAGGTTGAAACAAAACTTGAATATCTTATAAGCGTATGATCTTATGACAGGTAGGAATTTTGTTTTCCAAAATTATTATTTTGTATCTTCTTAGTTAATTTATTACTTTATACAAGATAACTTTGTCCTTTCCATGACTAATACACAGTGGATTTACAACACTATTTACTATTTACATATGTTCCTACCACATATAATACTTACTCGCTTTATAAGTCCATTCATTAACATAATAGTTCTGTTCCTACAACAGATTACCTACGGTAACTAAATGTATGTATTCCTTAACAGATTGGATGGTTCCTACAACATATAACATGCCATGATCTTGTAGATGCAATCTTCAGTAGAACATAATTATTTCTACAACAGGTTTCATATAGTAACTCTATAATTCCATCTATTCACATATGAATAATAAGGTATACATCTGGAAGTAGAAGGCATGTATAATCATTTCAACAATACAAATATAACAAGAGGGAAGTAGAAGAACATATCTGGATAAGTACTGAAACAACAAAGGGATCAACCAGGTTCTTCCCTGTTAATATTATGGTAGCTGCGGGAGCTATTTACCTCCACGTGTGAACCTGATAAGAATAGGAGACTCTGGGAAGCACGAGAAACCCTAGTGAGTTGGCCAATAAACCTAGAAGTCTTGTCAGCTCAAGAAGATATTTTATATTAGGTTATTATCCTCCAAGAGAAGAAGTCGACTAGAAATAATAATAATAATATACTGAACAGACACATATCCAGAAGGAGAAGTAGGCCCCAGAAAAACTTGCAGAGCCACTATAAATACAGGGTGCCAGTTCTCATTTAACACATCTCAACAGTTGCAAAGAGCCAGTTCTGTGCACTGCAGTTCACAGTTTGGTGCGCACGTGTGGAGGAGAGCTGTAGGTGCAGCTGTTGTAGCTAGCAGTTTCAGTGTTGGCTTGGACTATCTCTTGGATAGGGTTTGGGACTATCTGATCAGTCTTTTGTGTTGCACTATCCTTGGGGAAAGGTGCGCTACCCTTTGTTTGGATATCTAGCCTAGGGTTTGCTTCCAGAGGAATTCTTAGTCAAGGTTAAGGTTCTTGGAGGGAGGCTTCAGCCTATGGTTGGGTGACGAAAGTATCATCAATGGTAAGATGAGCACACCATCTTCTATATTCTAACAGGTTATGGGCCCACACAACCTTCAGTCAACCTAAAACATTGGAAGGAAGCATAGCCGCTAGATATTGAGCTCGTTGAGGAACTTCTGCTAAGGTTACTAGCAGGAGCAACTTCCAAAAGCACTGCAGCTAGGGTTACTAGCATAAGCAGTTGCATAAATCCTATTCCTCTTGTTGAGGCACTTAAGTGATGAGATTGACCTAATCTCCAGACAGATCAGTGCGCCCTAGCCTAGCGTATCTCCTGGCACTCTCAAAAGGCCAAGACGTGAAGTTTGGATTTCTAGTCAAATCTAGGGTTTGACCAAGTCAAGCAGCCATGACAAACTCTATGAAGTCTGAGAACAAGTTAGATGGAGCCTCTAAATTCAGAGCATGGAAGACAAGGATCGACCTCATCCTTACTAAGAATAAAGTGTTGGATATTGTGAAAGGAAAGATCATGAAACCAAAGTTTGAAGAAGGAGAAGAGAAGGAACCACATAATGTTGTAGCTATGGAGAAGTTCAAAGATGTTGACATCAATGCCATGAGTATCATATTAGATTCTATAAAATACCACTTGATACCCTACATCTCCCATCTTGACTCATCAAAGAAGATGTACGATGCCCTAACAAATCTCTTCTCAGTCAGAAACATCGGACAAGCTATGAGTCTAAAGAATGAGCTCTGTGACATGAAGATGAATGATGACAACAACATAACGTCATACTTTGTAAGGATCTCCCAGTTAAGAGATCAACTACAATCTATTGAAGAGATCATCTCAGAGAAGGAATTGGTGAACATAGTACTCAATGGTCTTCCCAAGACATTGGATGCATTTTCCACAAGCATGAACACAAGGAAGGAGTACCCGACATTTGAAGAACTTTGGACTTGCCGTGTTCAAGAAGAATCAAGGATCAATGCAAAAGAAAAACCCCAAAAGAAGTACGATGATCAAGCCTTCACAGTAATATTCAAGAACTTCAGGGACAAAAGAAAGTTCGTTTCAAGAAGGAAGCCAAGACAAAGAAAAGACATTTCAGAAATATAGTGCTTCAACTGTCAAAAGTACGGTCACTACAAGAACCAGTGTCCCGAGATAAAGAAAAGGAAAGATAAACATGAAGCATCAGTTGCCGAAGAAAAGGAACCTACAAAGAAGACTAAGCAGGATGGAAAAGACTTCTTCTACTAAAAGGTAACAACACTCTTTTTTTTTTTTTTCTGTACATATCTTGTTTTCATCGTCTCTATACATATCTTGTATATCTATCTCTTAGAAAGATAAAATGTTCCAAGAAGAACTATATCCATAGAAGAACAACAAGATAAGGATTTCTATATAAGAAAAGATGAAATATATCATATGAAAGCTATTACAAGATAAGCCGAAATCAAAATCAATCTTGAAGAGACTTAGAAGAAGTCAAGACAAAAAGAAGTCAGCAATCAAGAAGAAATTGGAAAAGGACTTATGACATTTTGTAGAAGACAACAAAGACAGAAGCATGGACTCTATTAGACAAGATAGCCAATTATATATTGTAGAAGACAATAAAGATGTAGATGGAAGCGTGGATTCTATTAGACGGAGGGAGCCGATCATATGCACTCTTACATGAAGCGAGGATTAGGAGGAAGCTAATCCTATGATCCATTGAAGATGATGCAATGTATATATCCATGGTAGCAGTCATGAAAGACAATACGTGTTCAGTTCAGCCACAGAAGAAGACTTCTTCAGAAGCCTTAAAGTATTCCTAGTTATCCATTCAGATCCATGATCCTATGATGGTAGGAAGAAGTGGAATCTAGGGCATGGAATCCATAAGAAACTCCATGGATCCAAGAGCTAAAGAAAAACATGAAGAAGAACATCAAGATTCCAAGAAAGAAAGAGAAAACCAGAACAACTAGTCATTGTATCAAGAATCACAAGATTACTAGCCTGATATAAAAGCAATCAAGCAGAAGAACTGAAAGTCATGATGAAGAACTGTGTATAGAAGACTTATGAATAAAAGAATTGCAAGATCTAGAACCAGAGGTTCTCCCAGATGGAGGGAGAAGACTATGGTGATTGCTTGTTCTAGTACACCGGACTTATCTCTATATAAGTCATTATATCATCCACAACATCCATGAGTTGGAGTTCTACATCAGATGAATGCAAAGAATGTTCTCCAGAGAAATTGAATAAAGAGCGTATGAGGAGAAATCTCAAT
This sequence comes from Picea glauca, assembly GCA_000966675.3. Lineage (NCBI taxonomy): Eukaryota > Viridiplantae > Streptophyta > Pinopsida > Pinales > Pinaceae > Picea > Picea glauca. The sequence continues at coordinate 183,319 of JZKD02S0723177.1, forward strand.
ACTTTGAGGCATACCAGAAAGAGACTCCTGTATGCAGATAGAAGAAGTGAACTTGGGAAAGAACCTCCAGTGCAAAGCAGAAGCGTGGTGAAATATTTCCTATAATATCAAGATGACTACTCAGTAGATCAGATCTCATGATGACAGAAGAAGTGCCACATGGATATGTTCCAGTTTTCCAACTATAATATACTCTATTGTTCAGATCCACATGAAGCCTTCACAGTGTTCCAGACTAAAGTACATTTGAAATCAAGCATTACATTATCCATGATGAAGTCTAGAAATGAGAAATTTTTTTCTCCAATACATATCTCCACAGATGAGCAGATAAGTAGACATTTTGGTAAAGCCTCTATCCAAGATGAACGAGTTTGCGTAGTAGAGCTGGAGCTTGTGGAAATAACTTCCTTCTTATTGAAAAAGGAAGAAATGACTCTCCAAGTTAGGAGGGAGCACTGAAAACATTATTGAAGACATTTATCTTTAAATTTGAAAGATAGTCCATCTTGGATAGATGCTTTCCTGTTCGGAAAGTGGATTGAGATTTCTGACGGATAGTGACTTCTCATTGTGGTTAACATGGGAGGTAGTCTGATTGCTGATGTATCATAGACAGTGACTTCACATTGTAGCTAACATGGGGAGTGTTCTAGGGTAGTCTCTCTTCTTGAGGGTTACTCAAGAAGTCTGGCCCGCCTCGCCGAACAACGATTTCTCATTGTAGTTAACATGAGGAATGGTCCGTTTTGGAGGTTGATGCAGGACAGACATTCCCTAGGGTTACACATTCTCTCTAGGGTGCACTTTGATTAGTGTAGAAGGAATGGCGCAGGGTGGGGAATGGTCCGGATAGTCATTCCTTAGGGTTACACATTCTCTTCAAGGTGCACTTTGATGAGTGTAGGAAGAATGGCCCAGGGTAGGGAATGGTCTAGGTTCAACAATCAGGGACATACATTCCTTAGGGTTATACATTCTCTCCAGGGCACACTTTGATTAGTGTAGGAGGAATGGCCCAAGGTGGGGAATGGTCCAGAATAGACACTCCTTAGGGTTATACATTCTCTCCAGGGAGCACTTTGATTAGTGTAGGAGGAATGGCCCAGGGTGAGGAGTGGTCCAGATTCATACATTCCTTAGGGTTTATACATTCTCTCCAGGGTGCACTTTGATTAAGTGTAGGAAGAATGGCCCAGGGTGAGGAATGGTCCATGCTCATAAATCAGAAACAATCCTTCTTCCTTGGTTGATAAGAATAGGGAAGATATCCCATTGCTGATGAGGGCAAATATTCTTTCATATCTCACAGATGTGAGTGAAAGATTGGCCCAGATGATTCATTTTATTTTTAACAATATTTTCTGTGCAGGATGGAATCAGATGATTGTTATAGATAGTAGAGATATACTACTATGGTGGATATGTTCCATCGTTCGTGAGGCAGATATTCTTTGAGAACTCACAGATGTGAGTGAAAGATTGGCCCAGATAAATCAGACTATATCATAACATTGTTTCTATGCATATTGCTATTAGATGTTTGTTATGAAGATCATATGACAGTAGATTAAGACTATTGTGGTGGTAGATATTCCTTCAGAACTCACCGATGTGAGTGAAGGATTGGCCCAGACAAATTAGATTATATCATAACATTGTTTCTATGTAGGTTGCTATCAGATATTTGTTATGAAGACTGTATGATAGTAGATGCAGACTACTGTGGTGAATATGTTTCACTGTTTGCAACCATACGTTACTGATCAAGTACTTGTGTGTTACTTGGTGTGGTAGCGTACCACTGGATTGTAGTTATGTACTACTATGAATAGACACATGTGTGTTCTATCCTTGTTCTAATTTCCTTGAAGACTATCAACAATTTATTGGAGATAATGATCATTCAGATGAATGATGAACAGAGATTTTCCAGACGGAAAATAGTTCAGAGCTTTTACTCCTCTTGTATCACTCTATGGTGAGAGTGACTTATCCAGCATCATATCTAATTACTCAGATGAAGTATGGTTTTGAGATTTGATGCAACTGATGGTGATGGTGATGCTCATGATCTAGTCATGAAATAGTCTAGATGACTATATTGATGCTACCGGGTAAATGGTATGTTTTGTGCTCAAGTCCATTACCTGTAAATACCTCTCTAGCTAGGAGGGAGTGTTAATATTATGGTAGCTATGGGAGGTATTTACCTCCATGTGTGAACCTGATGATAATAGGAGACTCCGAGAAGCAAGAGAAACCCTAATGAGTTGGCCAATAACCCTAGAAGTCTTTTCAGCTCAAGAAGATATTTAATATTAGGTTATTAGCCTCGAAGAGAAGAAGTCGGCCAGAAATAATAATAATATACTGAACAGACACATATCTAGAAGGAGAAGTCGACCCCAGCAAAACTGACAGAACCACTATAAATACAGGGCACCAGTTCTCATTTGACACATCTCAGCAGTTGCAGAGAGTCAGTTCTGCGCACTACAGTTCCCAGTTTGGTGCGCATGTGTGGAGGAGAGCTGCAGGTGCAGCTGCTGCAGCTAGCAATTTCAGTGTTGGCTTGGAATATCTCTTGGCTAGGGTTTGGGACTATCTGATCAATCTTTTGTGTTGCGCTATCCTTGGGGAGAGGTGCACTACCCTTTGTTTGGCTATCTAGCCTAGGGTTTGCTTCCTGAGGAATTATCAGTCAAGGTTAAGGTGCTCAGAGGGAGCCTTGACCTATGGTTGCGTGATGAAGGTATCGTCAATGGTAAAACGAGCACACCATCTTCTATATTCTAACACTCCCAACCTTAGAACAAGGTAGCCAAATCACTTGTCCTGTTCACCCCCTAGCCTGACCATGAATCCATGAGGGCTAACTTGGAACTCCCTTTCAACAAATGATTTTCAGTTTCAACAGTCCTCTCCTTGCCTCACACTCAGCAAGTAGTGTTTGTAACAACAAGAGATAGATTTTTTTTCTCCAGCATACTAGGCAGTGTCTTGCCTCCTCACATACACCATATATCCAAAATCCTTTTTGCCTAGGTATTTTCCCTCCCTTGGGAATTTTCGCAGCTTTCCAAATCCCTAATTTTTGGGGGCTTACAATAGCCAAATTATTGATTTTCCACTTGCAACAATCAACCCTGAGGTAGTTCCAACATATTCCCCACTCATGGAGTCATGGTCAGTTGATTTCAACATGGTTGTTCCATTTGTCTTCCAGCAATAATTATAAAATATTTTTGTTTCATACAAGTGTCATAGTCAAGAAGTTAGTTGGGTCAAATCAGGTCTCTGCCCAACAGTCATAATCATTAATTACAATTAATTAAATTCGAAATTCAGAATTGCCAAAAATGGAAAAAAATTTCCAATTTCGAATTTACCAAAAACAAAATATTTTTCCTAAGAAATCTCAAGATTAAAAGTATATATATATATATTTTTGGATGTCATATCCTTTCCCCCTTCAATAAAAACTGTCCTTAGTGTTCATTCCTTCCTTGGAACAAGGTTGGATGATATTTCAGCAAATCTCCTTCCAACTCCCAAGTGGCCTCCTCAGGGCTAAAGTGCTTCCATTGCACCTTTATCTAAGCGACGACTCTGTTCCGAAGTGCTATTTCTCTCTAGTGTAGAATGTGCAGAGGTTCCACCTGGAGCTCGCCTTCTGGTTCCACCTGCACCAAGTTCCAATCTATCATATGAGTAGGGTCATGAACATAATTCTTTAACAAAGAAACATGAAATAAATTATGAATTTTTAGATTGGCTGGAAGTGAAAGTTGGTATGCTATGGGTCCAATTCGAGCTAGTATCTCGAAGGGCCCACAAAACATGGGTGCCAACTTGGCATAGTTCCCTAGCTTTAATGAGCTTTTTTGGGCTTTGACTTTTAAGTAAACATGGTCTCCCACTTGAAACTCCAAGTGTCTTCTTTTCTGGTCCGCATAACTTTTCTGCCTGTCCCGTGCCTCTTTTCAGTTTCGTTTTACCTTTATTATCATACTCTCCATTTCCTGGAGCATCTCTGGTCCAACCATGAGTCTGTCAACTGGGTTATCCCAGCTAATTGGCGTCGTACACTTTCGGTCGTACAGTACCTTAAAAGGGCTCATTTTAGCCGAAGTTTGGTACCCATTGTTATATGCAAATTCTACCAAGTGCAGGTAGTCCTCCCACTTGCTTGTTTTTTTTCTTACATACATGTCGAGCATATCTTCTATGATTTGGTTTGTCCATTCAGTCTGTCCATCCGTTTGTGGATGATAACTTGTGCTGAAATTCAAATTAGTATTTAGCCCTGCAAATAATTCTTTCCAAAAAGCAGATGTAAATTTTACGTCTCTATCCAAAATCACCATTTTAGGAATACCATGCAGTCTAAAAATTTCTTTCATGAATATTTTAGTGATGTTAATAGCTTTAAAAGTAGACTTTACAGGAATAAACTGTGCAGACTTACTGAGTTTATCGATTACCACCATAACAGAATCATTCTGTTTCTGAGTTTTAGGAAAACCTATAATGATGTCTAGCGATATAGTCTCCCATTTCCATTCCCGTACCGATGGGGGATGTAATAGGCCAGTTGGATGTTGGTGTTCAGTTTTTACCTGCTGACAATATTGACACTTAACTAAGTATTCTGTTGTTTTTCCCTTCATATTAGGCCAATAGAATAACTTTCTAAGTGTTGTTATCGTTTTCTGGTATCCAGGATGACCAGAATATGGTTTCTTATGCACTTCATCCAACACTGTTAACTTTAGCTCTGCTGAATCTGGTATGTATATTTTGTTTTTAAATCGTAATAGACCAATTTTGTTTTTAAATCGTAATAGACCAATTTTGTCAATACTTAGATCTGATTTTTCTAAATTCTCGGTAGTGTTTTGCAATTCTTCCACTGTTTGAGTGTACTGCTTGTCGTTATTACCTGCAGTCTTTATCCTCTATTCAAGATCTCTTTCTGCCCTCCTAATATTTATTTCAAATAAACCATTAACCCTTCTGCTTAAAGAACCAACTACTTTATTTTCCTTACCTTTGATATGTCTTACCTCAAAGTCAAATTTGCTCAAGAAGGCTAGCCATCTTGCTTGCCTTGCATTAAGATCCGGCTAACTAAACAAAAATTTCACACCACTGTTGTCAGTCAATAGTAGAAACTTTCTGCCCATTATGTAGTGTCAGCACATTTTTAAGGTGTGTATTACAGATGCCAACTCTAGGTCATGAGTGACATAGTTTCGTTCATGTTCCTTTAGTTTTCGTAACTCATAACAAATAACATACCCTTCTTAGGTTAGGACACCACCTAGCCCTTCTTTACTCGCATCTACAAAGATGGTGAAGTCTTTGTCTGGATTAGCTACCTTTAAAATAGGTGAGGTTGTTAACAATTCCTTTAATTTATTAAAACTGTCTTGACATTTCTGTGACCAGTTAAACTTGATTCCCTTCTTTTGTAATGATGTGATGGGGTATGCAATTTTGGAAAACCCCTCTATAAATCTGCAGTAATATCCGGTGATTCCCATGAATGACCAGATGTCTGCTACATCCTTAGGTATTGGCCATTCCATGATGGCTCTTACTTTCTCAGGATCGACTGCAATGACTTCCGCAGATATTACGTGTCCTAGGTACTGTATTTTCTTCTGATAAAAATCACACTTATCGAATTTAGCATACAATTGATGCTTCCTTAAAGTTTGTAGAACTATCCTTAAGTGCTCTTCATGTTCTTCCTCTGTTTTAGAATATACCAGAATGTTGTCAATAAATACTAACACGAACTTGTCCAAGTACTAACTGAAAATACTGTTCATTAAACACATAAATGTGGCTGGCGCGTTAGTGAGTCCGAAAGGTATAACCACAAATTCATAATTTCCATATCTCGTTCGAAAAGCTGTTTTACTTATGTCCTCATCTTTTATCCTAACCTGGTGATAACCAGATCGTAAGTCCAATTTCGAGAAAATCTTTGCCCCACCTACTTGATCGAACAAATCATTTATCCTAGGTAAGGGGTACTTGTTCTTAATAGTCATCTTGTTTAATTATCTGTAATCAATGCATAATCTCAGAGTTCCGTCTTTCTTTTTCACAAAGAGGACTGGTCTCCCCATGGGGAAACACTCGGTCTGATATATTCTTTGTCCAATAATTCCTGTAGTTGAATTTTTAGTTCTGTTAATTTTGTCAAACTCATTTGGTAAGGTGCGTTCGAGATAGGGGCTGAACAAGGTAATAGGTCAATAGAAAAGTCTATCTCCCTCCATGGGGGTAACTCAGGTATCTCATCAACAAACACATCTCTAAAATCATGCAAAATGGAAAAATCCTCTAAGCTGGGTTTATTTTCATTTTCTAACAGGTTTGTTACTTGGATGGCATAAACTTGACAACTCTTTATCATGCATTTCTTGAATTGCATTGCTGAAATTTGTCTAACTAATACTGGTTTTCATATACCTTGAGTTGTCCTAACCGTGTCATTTTCGTCTTTATACTTTATGTAACAATCTAGCACTGCTTTATGCTTTTCTAACCAATCCATTCCAATAATTACATCATAAGATCCTAGTGGTAGAATGTTCATATTTTTATTTATGTTTTGACCACCTAAGCTGAACTCATAATAAAAAATAAAGTCGACAACTTTTCTTTTCGTTGATGTTGCTAGTTGTACTAGCCAAGATTTAAGGTGTCTTGTTTTCTTAAGTTTATTTGACTCTACTATACCAGGAGTGATATAACTTAATGTAGCTCCAGGATCAATTAAAACAAAAATTCGAGTGTTATTGATTTTACCTTCAATTTCCACCACAGAGGACTGGTGGTCAACTTGCTGGCCATCCATGGATGCATTGATCTGATGTAAGCTTCCACTTACATCACCTACTGTAGAGGCTTCCTGTAAATTGTGGACAGTAGTTTTGTTTGATGAAGTCAAACATGGACATTTCCTCCTTAGATGAGGTTCTCCACATTCCCAACATTTTAACGGTTCACGGGATTTGTCCCCAAACTTCTTTGTTCCTAGATTTACTGGTTTACCACCGCCTTGTGTGTTTGGATTGTTGGAGTGAAAATATTTCCTTGGAAATATTTTTTCTGCGTTCCGATAAGGAGATGGCGGGTATCCTTTCTTCCGCTGGTTCATTCGGTCTTGTTTCTTGTCTTTCCAAGCCTTGGGAAATTCTCTCCACTGTTTGCATTGGTCGAAACACATCCAGAATTTTCTGAATACTTCACTCAAGGACTTGGGATTATAAAATTTGATTCTATCCTTGTAGGACCGTGATAAAAAACTTAGGAACCGCTGGATTTTCACTTTATCCTCCTGGATATAAGGTACGAACCTTAGTAATTCCAGGAATTTGTTTATCAGTTCTTCCATAGACATTTGACCAAGTCGAAGCTCATAAAATTATTTGGTCTTTCTTTCATAGTAAATTTCCAATAGGTACTGTTTCTTAAAGTATTTCTTAAAGTTTGACCATTCCATCTGTTTCTCTTTTAGGCCCTTGGCCAATTTCAGATCTTACCACCAAATGCTGACTTTTCCTTTCAGATTGTAAATGGCCATTATGACCTTCATATAGATAGAATAGTTGTATATCTAGAAGTATTTTTTGATGTCTAATAACCATGCTTCAACTTCCTCCCCTGTTCGGGATTCCGCATCAAAGGTAGATGGTTTGATTTTATTAAATTCTCCCTCAAGGTGGTCTACCTATTTTCTTTTTCTGTCTATTTTTGTTCTATCTTTAGCTGAAGATGTACCTTTAGATGAGCTGTCCCCTTTTACTACTTAGGACCAGAATTCTTGAAGGCCTTTTTACTGACCTCTTCTTCATGGTTATCGTCCTTTGGGATTTTCTTTTTCACTATACTACGCAACAGGAATTCATTTATTTCCTGTTGTTCCTACTGTGCCTTCTTCAGTTTCTCATTGTCTGCTTTGAAAACTGGTAGCTCAACAATAAGATTCCTCATCGTTTCCAGAACTTCAGTAGGTGATCTTCCGTCACTATTCTGTCTCGGATCTTCAAGAGGTCTTTGTTATGGATTCCCATCAAGTCTGATTTCTGTGCTATCTTGGGCTACCATGATTAACACAAAACAAAAAAGAGTTTTTTGTTTGTAATAGTAATGGTTTGTTAGTTTTACATAGGCAGAAATATATTCTAAGTAATTAATTTGGCCCTATTAAAGGTCCGAGTGCTGTAACCTTGGCTCTGATACCATATGTAATGTACCTCGATTTCATCATAATTTTTTTTTTTCTAAGGGACATTAACCTTCAATTCCGTAAAAAGAGACTTATAATAAAAGAAAGTAACCTTTTATTTCAATTGTTAAACTTTGATGTTTTTCTTAAGTTATGAATGTCATGATGAAATTACTACCAAGCCTGACACCTAGTGTGCATAATTTTGTTTTCTAAAATGACAGACCCCACAATCTAGCATTTATATGTGGGTATAAGTTTATACTTGGTATTAACTTGAAATTAAGGAAAAAATAGGCATAGGACTTAGGGTCCTATCCTCTCCTCTAAAACACACCTCCATATCTGCACGCAAGACTAAACTCCAAGACCATACGAATAAGACTTTATACATAACGTATTGGATGTCGGTTTATTTACCTTAGCGATATTTTGGTTTTAACATAAGGTGTTTGGCTCTTCTATAGATGACCAAAGTCATCGACAAGCTTTCTCCGTAAAAATTTGGTTGGGTAATAGTCTTTCATTCAACAGACGGCCTAATGACTTTTCTGGTTAGAAACAAAACCTATGCTAACAATTTGTTAACTCTACTCGATTTGAGTGACGTTTAACTAAACTAGTGCTAATTGGACTGGTAGTGGTTAGAGGATGAATATTTTCAAACCGTAGGCTTTCGAAGAAATCCACCCTTTACTTTGTAAATTCATTAAATGTGACAAGAGGTTTAATGACAGTCGAGAGTTAAACCTCTGACCGACCATTAATGGAGGTGGGTGAGAAACGAGGGCCAACCCTGTACCTCCATCCAAACCAAACGCACCAAGTCAGTTTCATCACATGGTCGTGCTTCTCGTTGTACCCTCAACATTCATTATGCACGGGGTTCTTGCTTTAGGATAACAGTAGTTGCTCACTTGTCATTCTTGTGAAGCTATTCCAATGTTGGGATCTACGTTTCTCTTTGTTTTCTTGGCGTGGGGAGTATGGCGGCTTGGAGCGCCTCCCATGACTGTTCTCACTACCAGTTAGTGACTCTTCTATCATTATACATTCTACTCAGGTGTTCTGTAATTGTTTTCGGCCTTCTGTTCTTTTTATTTCTTTCCAATGAGTTTGCACATATATCATTTTTACAAGTCATTTTCTCTTAGGGTTAGTTGTCTCCTTCAATCTTTTATTTTCTTTCTGTGCTATTACATCGTGTGAGTCTTTGTGAGACTTCACCGGGACTATGGTCCAAAAGTCCGTCTAGGTTAGGGATTCACACTGTGTCTGCATACTATACTTATTCATGATATGGAAATTCCATTTGGAAAGTTTCAAATAACATTTTTTCTCCTGGTTGGACACCTGGTAGTAAGTTTTTACTTGGGCCCTCTGTTCCCCATCTACCTGATGAATTCTTATGACTGTGAATTTTCTTATTAGAATGTTTTTTCGAAAGTTTCATTCGGCATAACCATAAATAAATATGATCTATACCCTGTGTCGTATATTTAAAATCTAGGTCATCCTCTTCGTGCCAATTTTCTTAAGGTCTGAGTGTATCACAAAGGTCTTACGAGTCTGGTGATTCGACACGGTGTTGACCCTGTGTTTCTTTTCTTTCAATAAAATATTTTCAGACGGTATTAGATAGACTTTAGTGGTGTTAGTTGACCTGTCGCTTCCAATTTTCAATGCTTGCAATTAGAATAAAAATTTGGTCCATTCTCATTATGTGACTCACGTACTTATGTAATCATCATTCATATACTCTTTCCTGTAATGTTTTTTGATTTATTTAATTTGGTTCTTATCACTAATGATGGGACCCTGTGATTGTGAGGGTACCCATCAAGGAGTCTTGGGATCCTCCTCCCCTTTCGGTCTGGGAGGTTACTCAGCTCATCGCAACAGAGAAGGATATAAGATCCCTCCATTTAAAGTTAAGTATGACTCTGCAAATCCTTTCTTGTTATTAATTGTTTCACTTTATTTGTCTTGTCTCTGTTGAAAAATTATTAATGGTATTTTGTGCAATCTGGTGTAGGGGTTTTGACCATGTGAGAATTATGGATGCCAACCTTTGCCACCCGCATAAGAGGTATTCGGGTTCCATCTCGCCCCATTTCAAGGAGAGTCCTAGGTGACTAATGGTTGAAAAGATTATATCGAACTTTACTATGTCATTAGTCGAACCAAGATTGGAATGGAAATACAAATAGATTTTATTTGCATAATAGAACTGTTCTTCAACATTCTGGAATAAATAATATTGTGAATGATAAGTCTATTTGGCCTCTTCTGGTTTATTTGTATCTTATCTAGAAAAATCGATTGAACCTATATTCATTCCTATGG
>JZKD02S0723177.1:228285-247797 GCA_000966675.3 Picea glauca
GTATATCATTTCTGTGTATTGTGAAGATTATGCTGGATATTTTACTGTTATTCTGTCATTTCTAGCATTTCATTTCTGTTCTGCATATTTTATATATCTGGTATCTTGCAGGGTGGTTGAAACCTCGCCTCACTCATTAATTGCAAGGTATGGATGTCCCGACAGGAAGTCTGCCCGAGATGGTCCTCTGTACTGGTTTTCCCACAGAAGCCATGTCGATGTCCTCGACTCACTAGGAAAGTTTGCGCACGCTAAGTCAGCATTTAAGGATTCAGCTACCCCTTAGCATGAGCCATGCAGAGTTAAGATGGAATATGACATAGGAGTGCAGGCCAGATTTGATTGAAGAGACGCCCCATCCTGAAAATCTAGCATGCCTCTGTTGTGCGAATTTTTCTGAGTATATGTACTCAGTTTTTGTATTTTGTTTAGTATCGATGGTTGAGCAAGGCTCCCGATTGTAAAAGTTTTAGCGAAGCATTGGTTATTCTGGTTATGTATTAACATCTAAGACTTCTTGCCTTATGAATGTCAGCTTCTTTCCATGTCTTTGTTTATACTATATTAGAACAACTCAGAATTGGAGGATCCAGTCGAGTTGTATCTGTTATAGGATGATGTAGGTTGGATCACTGTAACAGTTGCATTGTTTCTAATCGGTCCTTGTGGTTTTCTCAACGCTAAATGACTTGGAATTGGAGGATCCAGTCAAGTCACCCCTTCAGTTCCTCGAAACTCTGAACTAAGAGGATCTTTCTTTCAGAGTTTTTCTTCTGCAAACTGCTGAAAGGCCTGTTGCTCGATGTAGTTTTTCTCACTCCTCTCACTAAGTCTTCCACCTGCTCATCTTACAATCAACTCACTAACTAAAGTTAGACCAAGACCTCCTTTGTTCTTTACATACCAGACCTAGTCCTTGAGTTAGAGCGATACCTTCCTGAGTCTCTACCCATTTGATCACCCATTAAATTTATCGTGACATAAAACTGATGGGTGTTGGGCTCTGCTCCTGTCACAATCCAGGAGTAACTTCTGACGCTAACATTTTTGGCATTGTTGACGGGGATAAAGTTGAAAATTTTCCCCGAGATTGAACGACATTGAGCCTCTGATTCTGAAGGTGCATCAGGTATCAGAGCCTTTGAAGATTTCTACTGTGCACCTGGTGACTCCATTATGACGACTCCATTGTGGCGAACCTGCCATGTTAATTGTGGCTTTCAGAGGAAAACACACATGGTCCCATCCACAACTGCCTCTAGCTACACCTGAAACTGATCTAGAGGTGGTTCTCAGAAAAGGAAAGGCCTCTGATGGAGAATCTTCCACCACCGAACCAGGTAATCCACCATCTCCTTCTGTAGGAACTCCATTTTCTCCTCCTCAGTTTCTTAACAGACTTTTTTCTAAAGTTTCCCATTTCCTGAATTTCGGGAGTGTTCCTGCTGAGTTTTCCCCTTCTGGTCTGGGATTGGAGGGAGAAATCCTTATCACTCCCCCCTCCCCTGAATATGTTCCTTGGCGTAGACCCAAGACCACAAAAGATTTCCCCACTCCTAACTTTACCACTCCTCCTCTTGTTATTGTTGCCAATTCTGCATAAAGAGAAGCATCTGCTGAATTAAGCCCATTAGCCTTCTCCCTAAATCCCCTATTGTTTCCCATTCCACTTAGAGGATCATTCCCAGTATCCTCTTTTCGAGCTCCTTCTCCCCCAAGTTCTCCTCCACCTAATATTCCCATGGCAGGAGTAAATCCCCCCATGACTAGAATGGGGGTTATAATATCTACTAGGTATGCTCCCATTATGTTACCTCAACCTCTCAATTCCCTTCTAGCAGATGGTTACCTCAAGCAGCTGCCTAAGTTTACAAGCAAGGGGGACATAACTGCATAAGAACACCTTGAAGCCTTCTACAGTTTTACAGACGATCATGTTATCATGCATGCAAATGTATGGGTGAGGATTTTCATCCATAGTCTTGAAGGCGAGGATAGAAAATGGTTTAGGGCCCTGCCTCCTAGATCTATTGATGGGATTGAGGCTTTGGATAGTGCCTTTTTGAGACAATGGGGGGACAAAAAGGACTTCATGTATTACATGATTGAGTTTGGGTCTTTCAAGAGAAAGGAAGGAGAGTCTGTCTTTGACTTTTCCAAAAGATTTAATAAAATGTACAATAAGATCCCCATCGAGATAAAGCCCCCTAAGGCCTCTGCCAAGTTCACTTATGCCAACACTTTTGATCCTGATTTCTGCCTCCTGTTGAGGGAAAGGAGAGCCACCACTCTAGCTCACATGTAGGACGCAGTCGTGGAAGTAGAGTCCAACATATTGGCTGTTGACTGACTCAGGAATAAGGTCGACAGAGACGTATCTAGGAAAAGAACAGAGGCCTCCTCATCTCATTCCTCTCCCCTTCCCTTTCAGACGGATGAGGTATCTAAAGTACTGAAATCCCTTTCGACTAGGATGGAGAAGTGGGAGTTAGAGGGGATGCCCACGTACAGAAACCCCCAGAATACTGATAACAAAGGTTTCAGGAGCCTGGTAACAATATGCCACACACTTTGCCAAAGGAACAAAGAAGTAGAGACAGGGATGATCAGAGGATTCAGACCCCTCTCTAGGATATCCTAGTTGCTCACGAGGAAGGGGAGGAGGTGGATGAACTCGACCCTGAAATTCACTGCATCGAGGACACTTCCCTGTTTCCTCATTTGACTCAATCTGCATATGAAGAATCCCTTATCAACACTCAAATCAATGAGTTGAGTAAAGGGTAAAAGGATAGAAACACCCATAATAGATACAATCTCAGGTCAAAAAAGAAAGAAGGAAATTTTGATAGCCAGGATCAACCCCTCATAGCGAAAAGGCCTACTAAAGCTGTAACAACCACTACTAAAGAAAATAAATCTCAGAATGCTTTGCCAGTAGCCAAGGAGCTACCTCTGAGGTAAGGGAAGATCCTAAGTCTCTCCCCTCCTTTAGTTTTGAGCATGAGATTCAAAAGATTAGAATTCTTGTGCCCCTATCCGAACTAGTTATAAATTAAGATTTCAAAAGGTCCCTCTCTAAGATGCTACAATCTGAGCCCCCCCAACCTTCCACAGACTCAATCAATCTCCAAGATGAAAAGTGAACAATCATCCTAGGTCCCATGGTGGAGGACAGAGATGATTCATCCCCTCCTTTCTACACATCCCTGAACATACATGATAAAGTGTTGCATAATTGCCTCATGGATTAAGGAGCTTCCCACAACCTTATGCCCAAAATAGTCATGGAAGAGTTGGGACTGGAAGTGACAAAGGCTTATCATGATTTGTACTCTTTTGATTCAAGGAGGGTGCAATGTCTTGGAGTCATCAAAGATTTGGTGGTCTCTTTATTTCAGCTGCCAATGAAGAGTGTGGTCATGGACATTGTGGTAGCTGATGTTCCCCCCAAGTTTGGCATGTTGTTGTCTAGGTCTTGGATTAAAAATCTTGGAGGAATATTGCAGATGGATCTCACTTGTGCCACCATTCTAGTCTTTGGAGGGGAACACAGGAGGTTGTACAGAGAGGCCTAGCTAGCCTATATTGTCAGTGATGAAACAAACCCCACCAATCATCCCATCTTTGCACTTGACACTGATACGGGGTCTAGCTTATTGTAGATCACTGATGCTCCTGAAGCCCCTTTCCAAATCAGAAAGCAACCCTTATTCGATTATGGGACACCTCCTCCAAACACCTCCATATGGAAAATGTTTTTTGATGGAGCCTCTTTCAGGGAAGGCACTGGTGATGGAATATTTTTTGTGTCACCTGCTCAGGAAACCATATCTCTATCATACAAGCTAGAATTTGAAACAATCAACAATGTGGCATAAGATGAAGCTCTTATTCTAGGATTAAGAGCTGCAAAGGAAATGAGAATTTAGGAGGTAGCAGTGTTCGAAGATGCAGAATTGGTAGTCCAGCAGATCAGAAATGCTTATCAGGCTAAGCATCCTCGACTCAGAAGTTACATAAATGAGGTATGGGACCTAATTGACAGTTTCTTCTCAGCATTTAACATTTCTTTCGTCCCGAGAGAGAAGAACACAGTGGCAGATTCCTTGGCCACATCAACAAGCAATTTCAAAGTGCCCTTGCCACCCAAATGTAGCTACAATGTGGAAGTAAAATACAGGCCCTCTATACCTGACAATGTCAAACATTGGAAAGTGTTCGAGGATGATCTTGAGATCAAAAGATTCTTGGAGACTGTCGAAGAATTCTCAGAGATGCATATTGACCAAGACTCTGTCTCTGAAGAAAATATTGATGGGGGTAATTTTCTAAATAAGATTGCAGAGCATAACATTGTGCAGCTGCCTAGCAATCATATTCCAAAGGGACTGGTTCCTTTGGAAAGGCTTTTTGATAGAAATGATGTGGCATTAAAAGGCGAAATCTCAGAGGATGATGCTGATACAACTCAGTGCAACATTGGCACCGAGAATGAACCCAAGTTTGTCAAATTGTCCAGAAGTCTGACAAAGGAGAAGAGGGATGAATACGCTGAACTATTGAGGGAGTTTGCTGATGTTTTTTCCTGGACCTATGAGGATCTCAAAACATATGACACTTCTGTCATTGAGCATAAAATCCCGTTGAAAAAGGAGGCAAAACCATTTAGGCAGAAGTTAAGACAGATCAATCCTATGTTGCTTCCTATCATGGAGAGGGAAGTGAAGAAGCTGCTATAGGCCCAGATCATCGTGCCACTGAGATATTCAAAGTGGGTGGCCAAATTGGTCCCAGTAAGGAAGAAGAATGGAGAAATCAGACTCTGTGTAGATTTTAGAAACCTGAAAAAGAGCTCACGAAAGGACAATTACCCCTTACCAAAAATGGAACATATATTGCAGAGGGTAACAAGAGCATCCAAGATTTCCATGATCGATGGCTTCTCTGGCTACAATCAAATCTTTGTTCTACCCAAGGACAGGGAAAAGATGACATTTACCACTCCATGGGGCACATTCATGTATGCTAAAATGCCTTTTGGATTGATGAATGCAGGGGAAATGTTTCAACGTTCCATGGACACATCTTTCATTGGGGAAAGAGATAAGTTTGTGGTCATCTACCTGGATGAAATAACATTCTTTTCCAAATCTGATAAAGAACACTGTTGTCATCTCGAGAAGGTTTTTCTGAAATGCAGAAGTTTTGGCATTTCATTGAATCCCAAGAAATCTCTGTTCTCCATGAAGGAGGGAAAGTTACTGGGTCACATAGTATCAGTCGAAGGAGTCAAGATTGATCCCAGTAGAGTTGAGGCAATACAAGCCTTATCAATCCCAAGATCCAGGAAGGAGGTCCAGTCTTTCCTTGGTAAAATTAATTTTCTAAGGAGGTTTATTTCTAACTTTGCTGAGGTGGTAAAAATTATAACGGTCATGTTGAGAAAGGGAAATGATGTAAGGTGGATCTCTGAATATCGAAATTTCTTTGAGAAGATAAAGAAGGTCTTGAATGAAGCTCATGTGCTTATCAGTCCCGATTACTCAAAGGATTTTCTTATTTTCTCCTTTGCCTCACCTAACATAATGGCTGCTGTTTTATTATAGACAAATGAGGTCGGGCTAGAGCATCCTATTGCCTATTTTAGCATAGCTCTGAGGGACGCCGAAGTCAGGTATGACATTATGGAGAAGTAGGCCTATGCCTTGGTAAAAGATCTCAAAGCCTTTAGAACCTATGTCCTGCAGTAAAAAATCATTGCCTATGTCCCCTTGGCCACTGTTAAAGACATTCTTATTCAGCCTGACATAGACGGGAGGAGGATTAAGTGGATATCCAAGATCCTTGAGTTCGACTTAGAAATAAGGCCTACCAAATTAATCAAAGGTCAAGGTTTAGCTAAGCTGTTGGCTAAAGAAAATTGCAAAGCTTTGGGGGTAGGTGTCATCAATGAATGCTTAGAAAATCAACAGGATCAACTGTCTGATATAGACCCTCGAGCAGAACCCCTGTTGGCTCGATGTCCCTGGTATAAGGATGTCGTATATTTTTTGCAGGAGTTGCGGTCTCCAGATGGCCTGCAAAGAAACAAGGCAAGAGATCTGATGCTCAAAGTAGTCATATACTGCCTTGTCGATCAAGTTTTATATTGGAAAGATCCCTTGGGGGTGCTTTTGAAATGTATGAATCCACAAGAGGATGATAAGATCATGGTTGAATTTCAGAATAGCCAATGTGGAGGGCATCATTTCTGGAAAGCCACAGCCTACAAAATCCTCAGGGATGGATACTACTGGCCCACTGTATTCACTGACGTCTGTAGAAAGGTCAGAGCCTGTATCAAATGTCAAATATTTGTAGGAAACAACAGCTCAAGTCTTTACCTTTAAAGCCTGTGGTTGTTTCGAGAGCTTTCCAGCAATGGGGCCTATATTTTATTGGAGAAATCCACCCTGCTTCTAGTGGGAAACACAGATGGATCCTAACTACCACAGATTTCTTTACTAAATGGATAGAAGCTATTCTCACCAGGAATGCTTCCCAAAAGGTAATCATTGGATTCCTGGAAGACCTCATCACAAGATTCGGCAGCCCAAGAAATATTGTCACTGATAACGCAACCTTTTTCAAGGCTGAGACGTTAGCCAAGTTCTGTGAACAATTCAGGATCAAACTGATTCACTCCACCCCATACTATCCCCAGAGCAATGGTTTAGCAGAGTCCTCCAACAAAAGCCTAATAAGGATCATCAAAAGACTATTGGAGGACAACAAAAGGGCCTGGGATTCAAACCTGAAATTCGCTCTATGGTCCAATCGGGTGACCACAAAGAGATCTATAGGCATCTCCCCTTTCCAATTAGTTTATGGAGTAGAAGTTGTTTTCCCTTCTCAGATAGCCATTCCTGTAGCAAATTTCTTCCAGGATTATCAAGAAGAGCCTGATGACATGATCAGAAGAGTTCATCAACTGGTGGAAGTCCAGCAGGCCAGAGAGCAGGTAATGGATAGAATTAAGGACCATCAGCAGAAGGTCAAACTGGCTTTTGACAGGAAGGTCAAGAAGAAAGAGTTTGAGATCAGGGATTTGGTGCTTAAGTGGGATGCACCCATACAGGATAAGGGTAAACACAACAAGTTTGACGCCCTATGGATCGGGCCCTTCAAAATCTCTGAGGTTTTCTCAAACAACACGTACAGGTTGCAGGATTTGGAGGGTGAAGAGGTTTTCAACAACCTAGTAAATGGGAATTTTCTGAAGAAATGTTTTGTTTGAGCCTTAGATGGCTCCTTTGTTTGTAAATATTGTCCTTTTGGTTCTTTGTTTATTTTCAATTTTTATTTTTCGGTTTAGTAAATGACTCCATAGCCCAACAGAAGGCACTGAAGCTGCAAAATGAGTTCTTAGAGCATCACAGGGACGACTCTATCCCCCATGGAGCCTAATGTTAGCACCAATTCTTGCAAGCGGGGTGTTTTTTCCCGATTTCAGACCCTTGATGTAGAATGCGAAGAAATGGGGTGTGAAAACCCATCAAATGCGTTCTAGTCCAAGGCCGCAGCCTAAACGTCGAGTGCCACCCATAGGATAAGTCCATTTCGGGTTTAAAATCAAGCGAGCGAGCAGTCTGATTTCAACGACAAGGATCAATTAGCGAAGCAGATCGACGGTCGAAGGGAAATCACAGTTAACAGAGTTGCACCACGATTAGCGCGATGGATAGCGCTTATATTACATTCATCAAATGATTAGGACCGTCCATCTAGAGGAATGTGTGGCGCGTGATTAGGCTATGTCATCGTTTTTCCTATCATAACTTTGAAGCATGAGGAACAACCTCCTCCCATCTGCGAGACGCGAAGTGCCGAAAGTGCCTTTGAAGATAGGCACAAGGTCATAGCCCGTAGTCACTTGAGGATGATGGAAAGGACTGCGCAAAGGGACGAAGCGCCTGGTTTAGCTGCAGAAGGGATCACCGTGTTCTCCAGGTGCCAGTTCAACTTGATCTCAATCCTGATACCTACTCAGAGTGGATGAAGAAGAGAGAGGGTGGTTGAAGCCTCACCTCACTCATTAATTGCAAGGTATGGATGTCCTGGTAGGAAGTCTGCCCGAGATGGTCCTCTATACTGGTTTTCCCATTGAAGCCATGTCGATGTCCTCAACTCACCAGGGAATTTTGTGCACGCTAATTCGGCATTTAAGGACTCAACTACCCCTTAGCATGAGCGATGCAGAGTTAAGATGGCGTATGATAGAGGAGTGCAGTCTAGATTTGATTGAAGAGATGTCCCATCCTGAAAATCTAGCATGCCTCTGTTGTGCGAATTTTTCTGAGTATATGTACTCAGTTTTTATATTTTGTTTAGTATCTATGGTTGAGCAAGGCTCCCGATTGTAAAAGTTTTAGCGAAGCAGTGGTTATTCTAGTTATGTATTAACATTTGAGACTTCTTGCCTTATGAATGTCAACTTCTTTCCATGTCTTTGTTTATACTGTATTAGAATAGCTTGGAATTGGAGGATCCAGTCGAGTTGTATCTGTTATAGGATGATGTAGGTTGGATCACTGTAACAATTGCATTGTTTCTAATCGGTCCTTGTGGTTTTCTCAACGCTGAATGACTTGGAATTGGAGGATCCAGTCAAGTCACCCCTTCAGTTCCTCGAAACTCTGAACCAAGAGGATCTTTCTTTCAGAGTTTTTCTTCTGCAAACTGCTGAAAGGCCTGTTGCCCACGGTAGTTTTTCTCACTCCTCTCACTAAGTCTTCCACCTGCTCATCTTACAATCAACTCACTGATTGAAGTTAGAACAAGAACTCCTTTGTTATTTACATACCAGACCTAGTCCCTGAGTTAGAGCGATACCTTCCTGAGTCTCTACCCATTTGATCACCCATTAAATTTATCGTGACATAAAACTTATGGGTGTTGGGCTCTGCTCCTGTCGCAATCCAGGAGTGACTTCTGATGCTAACATAATGATTACTTGTAATCTTTCTATCTTTTCTAATATCCCTTGTATAATCAAATCACAATAATTGTTTCCTTGATGAAGGACATTTCCATCATCTCCTCCAACATTGTCTCCATTCCTATTTTCATGAGCATTCTCATTGTCCCCATTGGCATCATTTGTGGCATCATTTGTATGAGGCATATAAGTGGCTTGTTATTCTAGAAGCTCATCCACTGTTGCTTCCTCTAGATAATATTCTTGGGATACTTCATTACAAATTCCATATAGAGTACTGACTTTCAAAACATGTTTACATGTGTTTCCTCGCAATGCCCATGGGCAATCACATAGTAGACCATTTGTAGTAGATTTTGATACAATGTAATATTTTGCACGATCTGTTTGGATAATAATCATGTATGCACCTTGAATAATGTCATAAGAACTAACATCATTGTTAGGAATTCTCCTATATTTCTCTAATGAAGTCTTAAAGTATCTCTCGTTCTTCCATTTTGTTAGAATCCAGACTCCTTCAAATAGTTTCGATGCACAAAAAAAGGTTCCACCCTCTTCAATAGGAACAAAATCAACCAATCCATTCTCCTAGAACATTTACACCTTCGGTCACATAAGAAATTGGTCTTCAAGAAGAAATGATATGATTCAATTGAACTATTGGACTCTTGATTAGCATGAGGAAAGTCCCGATAACATTTTTCCCACATATCGAATAAGAAAAAGATAACCAATTATTAATATGTTAAGGCAATATGACATGTAATTATAACTAAATTAAAATTATCTATATATGTTGGGGAAAGTAATCTAAGACAAAATAATAAGTAACTTACATATCTTATCCCCTTCCAACCAATTTTTTTTGAAGTAGTACAAAAACTTAACTTCGCCAACAAAGGTTTCAAAGAATGTTCGCATTGACTCATTAATGACATCATGGTCATGAAAATGATGCATTATCTCACTTATACTATGAGATAATTCCCTGGCTCTTTTAGGGGAATATTCCAATTGAAACACATTTTTTTACCAAGCAAAACGAACATGCCAACTACAAAGGAGGACGAGACAACCAAAAATTTTCCTACAAGAAAAACAATATTGTTCTTATGTTAATTAAACATGATTAACATTTAGCAGCCAAATATATTCATCATTAAATGTAATAACAACATAAATTTAGGTGTAGAGGTGATAATGATAATTCATACATTCATAACATGAAAAATATTTGTCTCACCTCAATGCTTTAATTTCTTCTAATGCATCATCTATCATGACAACATTCAATTTCCAATTTGGGCATCTTTTCCTAAATGCATCTAGGAGTGGTCTAATCCACTAGGATATATATGATGTTCTATTACGTGAACACACTACCCATGCAACAAGAACACCTCTATATTGAGAATCGGAGGCAAGAATTGTGTATAATTGGTACTACACAAACCAATACAATAATCAACTTCTCAATTTTAGAATACTAATTATATTGAATGAAACATTGAACTCAATAGAAACATTAAAAAAAATAATGAAACTCACCCCATATTTTTTTGTGCTAAATGTAGAATCCAAAGCCAACATGTTGTTGTGAGAACACTTGACCATCATATCAAGCATCCATTCTGTTTGGATTCCATTTATGAATGGTACATCCTCCCCTTCTGGTCGCTGGTAGAAAAAAATGTTTTTTTCTCTTGTTGATATCACTTGCTAACACTGAAAGAATCTTTGGGATCTAATTGATACTTATATTTCAAATGGAGGTTGAATATATTGGAGACATATTTTATACATACATTGAGGTCTCTAGCACCCATCACAGAACCAAATATCCCATCAAGGATATGCCGTTTAAATATTGTATCAATTGGAACACCAAGTCCACATAGTGTCTTTATCATTGATTGGATCTCCTTTGAAAGACGAGGGGTGGTTAAAGACTTTGGATCACCAGATATATCATATTTTCCATGGCATGAACAACCATTGCAATCCTCGTGTAGGTACTCATTATAGGTGATAATTGCAACCCCTTGCATATCATTCACTTTCTTCACTATAAATTTGCATTGGAATCCTCTTTTTTGGACAAAATTTCTCTTTCTTAATGGTGGTTGTGGATGTCCTCTAAGATCATTTGGGACATAACAACATTGGAACCTAAAAAATAGCCAACATTCAAAGAAAGATCATTACATGTAATAGTAATACCAATAATAATTTTTGGAACTTAACAATACATATTGAAATAACATATAAATTGGATTAAGAGGTCATGATAAATAATGACAATGCATAGTTCAAGGATGTTGGACCCATCATAGAAGAGTCACCATCACCAAAGTGCTTCCTATGCAATCTTCGTAAAAATGTACATGGTTCGCCTGGGTTGTTTTTCTATCCCATAATGAAGTCTTCCAACCTATTGTATGGTATCAAAGCAGTGTAATCAATAGTGTCATCTTCACACTGAATATCACTCCAAACAAGGTCTTTGCTTGAAAATATATTCTTGTCTGATAAACTTTGAACATGGAGGTTCTTGATATGAGAATTTTTTGTCTTGCAAACCATTATGCCAATTATTGAAATATGTCCCTGTAATTCAAGCAAATGGTAAATGTAAATCATTTGGGAACAAAGAGCGGGTTTGCTAGGAGGGAATAAGAAGTCATTTGGAAGAACAAAGGGCCAAGACCCTTTGAAATTAAGGAGTTCAAATCTCAGGAAAGATATTTCAAGTGAGCACAAAGCCTATGCAAGGAGTGCAAAGGGCGATAAATTTCTAAAGTTCAATATTGCATGAGAAGCGCAAGGTGTGTACCCATAATTCATTCGAAGTAACAAAGCTCAGGAGGGATAGCATTTCATAGAATGCAAGCAGAGGCCAAGGAGTTGACCCTACAGAGGAGATATCAAAGGACAAGCCTTTGAAACCTTGAGAAAATTTCTTGTTGAAGGGGAGTAGAGCCACGAAGGAGAATAAGCCACAACAACCGTTGGATTGGCTATGGAAACAAACCTGGATTGTTGGATCAAACCCAGACCAGAGGAGATCACACAATACAGAAGATCACATGCCATCCATTATATCTGAGCACAAGGAACGTGAGTCGTAGATCTCACGATTCGACAATTTGACACTTCGGGAAAAATTGGTCCTTGTGATTCCAGGAGGAGAAAACCCCCAAAGCCCGGAGTCTTGAATTAATCTCAGCTGTATATTGGCAGTTCAACATGGATTGTTGATTGTTAATCCATTTGGAACTTAGGCTACTCGAGAGATTTTGGAGGTAGTCGTTGTAGAGTGGTTGAAGCCTCGAAGCTCTGAAGTCTCGGAGCAAATCTCAGTTGTAGATCAGTAGTGTAGCGTGGGCCGTTGATCTCTAATCCCTTCGTCAATTCAACGTTCGATTGTCCGAGAGATATCATCTGTTGGAGTCATGGAATTTCCCAAATCTTGGAGTCCCGAAGTATATATCCATCGTAGATCATGGAAGAAGGAGAACTCACGTTAGCCGTTAGATCTGGCATTTGAAATGATGAGAAGTGGAAGGATAGGGTGAGACCCGCAACTGTCGGTCATAGTAACTTTATGAATGAATTCGACTGGTAACCACTTCGAGAGATTGAAGTGTTGCATTGGTGAATGGACATGGAGCACCGAAGTACTAGAGCTCTGAATAACACATTTTATTTAAGAGATCGGTTCGAGCCTGAGGTCATATGCCATTTTGTTTGGGGAAAAACGGCCAGCACTCATGGTTTAATTTAAAGTAGTAAAGGGGGATAAGTATTTAATGTGCCCAATGGGTTTTTTTTGGACCTGCATAAGGATAGTGAAGTGGCCTGTGTGCATAAGAGAAGAAAATTTCTTGTTGAAGGGGAGTAGAGCCACGCAGGAGAAGAAACCACAACATTCATTGGATTGGCTATGGAAACAGATCTGGGTCATTGGATAAAACCCATACCAGAAGAGAGAGCACAAAAAAAGGAGATCAGATCCCAACCATTGAATCTGAGCAAAATGAACGTGAGTCGTATATCTCACGATTTAGCGATTTGATACTTCAGGGAAAATTGGTTCTTGTGTTTCCAGGAGGAGAAAATCCCCAAAGCCCAGAGTCCCGAATTAATCTCAGTCATAGATTGGAAGTGAAACATGGGTTGTTGATTGTTAATCCCTTTGGCACTTCGACTACTTGAGATATTTTGGAGGTAGTCATTGCAGAGTGGTCGAAGCCCCAAATATTTGAAGTCTTGAACTGAATCTTAGTCGTAAATTGGCAGTACATCCTGGGCCATTGATCTCCGATCCCTTCATCAATTCGACGTTTGGTTGTCTGGGAGATATCGTGTGTTGGAGTCGTGGAATTTACCGAAGCCTAGAGTCCTGGAGTAGATATCCACCATATATCGTGGAAGAAGGAGAACTCATACCAACAATTATATCTGGAATTTGAAAGGACGAGAAGTGGAAGGATAGGGTGAGACCCACAACTTCCAGTCACAGTCACTTTATGATCGAATTCGGTTGGGAACCACTCTAGAAGATTTGAGTGTTGCATTGGTGAATGGACACAGAGCGCTGAAGTCCCAGAGCTCCGAATAACACCTTTTAGTTAAGCGCTCGGTTCTAGCATGAGGTCATATGCCATTCTGTTTGGGGAAAATGGCTTAGCGCCATGGACATACGAACGATCCTTTGGTTTGTTTCACAAGATTTTTGTGTCAGGGGCATAAAGAATATTTTCAGTAAGTTGGACTTCCATATGTATCCAAATATGCACCTTGGGGGGGGGGGAGGGCATAGTGACACATAATCACCAAAGATACGAAGATTTTAAAGATGATTTTTCAAACACATAAGATTCGAATCTCAGATGTCGAAATGAATCTCAGAAAACATTGAAGTATGCTCTGTGAAAGTAGATTTCTCTCAGGAAAACAATATTCACTCAAATACGCACCATAAACTTCAATATCCATCTAAATTTGTATCCAATACATAATCACTTAAATAATATCAATCACATCAACTTTAAAATAAGATATTTCATTTAATTTAAATGGAACATAAAATCCAAGCAAAAGTACTCTTTAAACAAGTATTCAGAAACAATTCAATAGGAAGTAATCTTTACAAGTATCCAGAAACATTTACATAGGAAGTAATCTTTAAACGTTGTCAAAGGGTTAAACGAGAACAATAAAGATCAAATCCAAAGAAACATTTTGAGTAAATTTGCAAACTAATCCTCCTTTAAAGGAAAAAGAAAGAACAAGTAAGCATAATACATACATGCGAGAAGCAAGCCCGCTGAATGATTCAATGCACTACAAGCATAGCCTATTAATCTATGTCATATTTCACACTCAAATATAGAAAATGTCAAATGTATAGACTCCCAAGCACGAAACAAAGGTCATCCAGGTTTTCTCCCTCATTCAAATGTTCCCGCTGAACTCTGCATTAAGGCCGATAGCTACATTGTGCATGGAAATCCCATCACCACCTACTGAAATAAAGGAATTAAATTTCAGACGTAGATTATCGAGGAGGGCGAGATCCTGGATAACGCCAGATCAGATAACAAGTCAGAAGCCATACTTTCTGCAGGGATGTGGATGCAGGATGGAGGATGCATAACGCAGGATGGGCATCGAACCACTAACGCTGGAGGACCTGCGAGAGTAAGGACACTCGGGAGGGAAGATTACTCTCGAGTTAGCCTACTCCCTTTTCTCCACCCATTAAGACACCCAACATCACTTTTCATTTATGATCTCGACCCAATAATCCTTGCATTTATGAAACGCAGTGTATTCGACAATAACAGGTTCATTCTAATAACCAATAAGATCATGGAAAAATGTTTTAAAATAATAATAAAAATAAAAATAAATCGATTTGCAATATCACAGCTTCGGAAAACTTCATAAATTTTTGTTGAATGTCTTGATTAATATGCCGTCAACTATTGATGGTGGTAGGTATAATAATAATAATAATAAAATTAATTTTTTATGGTGTAAAAATGTTTTGATTTACTAATGTTAAAAATATTAGATTGTTAATATTAGAATAATATTTTTAGTGAGGGTACTATCCCAACAACCTATTATGAGGATTTGGAACAATATTAATGATTTGATATAATCGATGTTAGTATTTTAAGCTAAACTTTAATATATTTAATACTAGCATATTTTAAATTAATATTAAGTATTAAACAATAAATAGTAGAATTTTTATATAAAACCTTAATATTAATATTAATAAAGAAACTAAAGTAATGCTAAGGTTGGTGGTACTAGAAAGGAGAAACAAAAGGCGAAAAACACACCAAAAAAAAGGAGGGGTGTCAAGAAAAAAACATGATTTTTATTTACATGTTACTTGTTCTCGTGGATTAAGGGGATCCATCTTTTATTAATTTCTAGATTATTGTCTCTATTTAGGTTGTTGGGATGATTGATGATTTCAATTGGTTCTCTAATTAGGAATTTGAAGAAGTGATCTTCCTTTTCTGTAATTTTGGTTTCTTCTAAGCATACATGATATTTTGTTGAAAGAAAGTGTTGAGATAATGCTAAGGTTAGATTACATTTATTCTTGATGCAAGCTCCATGTTCTTTAATCATGACTTGAAAGGAGCTTCCACTTTCTGCAATGTAACATTTTTCGCAGGAGCACTCAACTTTGTATAATCCTTTGTATTTGTGTTGGTCAAGTTTGTTTTTAACAAATTTCATTTTCTCTTTAATGGTTTCTGGTGGCTTGAAAAAAGTCTTGATCATTTTCTCTTTAATGGTTTCTGGTGGCTTAAAAGACGTCTTGATCTCTTTCTTACTCGAGACTTTTACAATCCTATCAGTGACTCTTTGGATGTAAGGGAGGTAAGTACTCAAACCAAGATAGTTGTTGTTTAGGGATTGAAGTCTATTGATTACTCTTTCTAAGATTTTTTTATTGCATTTCTAATGTACGTGTCCTTGTCCTTATAACCTATGCTTTTGAAAACTTTGGATCCTAAAAGTAGAAAATCAATCCATAATAATGTGGAATCTCCAAAAGTAGAAAATCAATCCATAATAATGTGGAATCTCCAAACACTGAAAACCATTTTCCTTGTTACACCATTTGTAAGTTATATGCTTTCTATTTAGAATTACTGTGAACGTAACACTTAGCTAACGAGCTAACGACCTTATAAACCCGCTATTTTGACCCTGTATAAAGTTGTTAGGGGTAAATACTTCGTTATAGTAAGGCCGGTCCTCAAGGGGCGAATTCTTCGTGACAGGAAGGAAAAATTTTCAAGGCCCTATTCTATCTATCTATTTTATTTCTCGGTAAAGCGGATTTATCGCTCCCTATCCATATCTCTCTCTCACTCAATGAACCTTATCTGGACTCTTTTCATGATTTGCATACATCATATGTGAATATATGTTTTTGGTATTTTATGTTTTGCCCATTTTTCTTAAATTATATGTTTTTAGAATTATATGTTAAAACGTTTTTTTGGATGAATTTGCAATTTAATTTGTTGTGTTTTTAGTATTATATGTTAATTTTTTTTCCATACATTTGCAATTTAATTTGTTGTTGTAACTATTGCATTTTCGTTAATATTGTATTTCATTTTCTAATAATGTTTGAATACAATATATGTTTGTAGAATTATATGTTAAAACTTTATTTTGCATAAATTTATATTTATAATTTTTTTAGAGTTATATGTTAAAACTTTTTTCGGGGCATAAATTTATATTTTTTTGAGAATTATATGTTAAAACTTTTTGGATGAATTTGCAATTTTAATTGCATACACCGTTTGTAAATACATGTTTTTACTTTGGAATTAATGTGCTTGCATAAAACATTTGTAAATATATTGTTTTTACATGTTTTCTATATTTTAAATTATAAGTTTTCGTAGACTTTATTTTAAATCACTATGTTTGCGAGTTTGTAAATATATGTTTTTAGTATTTAAACTATTTGTTTTTGGTCTTTTAAATTAAATTATATGTTTCCCGCTAGGAATTATTGCTTTTTAGGTATTTTAAATTATTTGTTTTGGATTTGGAATTAAAAGGTAGTGTTCATAAATCAAATACAATGGCTTTTAAATGTGCATGATGTTGAACAACTAAACCAACTCAAACCCTGTTTACTATTTCACATTTAAATGTACATTTAGTGAATATGGTTATGAAATTATTGATTTAGGATTATCAAATTTACTTAATAAGATTTACCGGCTTTCTAAATGTAACTCAGAATACTTTTTACAAATACTGCTTAGGTTACTTAACCTTTAATTATTAATATTTACTTAATTATTAATTTTTAACATTTAAGAAATATGAAATAAGTCTTTGCTGCATGTGGTAATGTTTGAGGATGTGACAAGTGGGAAAAAAATATTACATACGAGTGGGGAATTTTTTAGGACCTAACACCAACCATAGTGGCAATAAACACTGCATACAAGTGGGGAAATTACTCCCGCGTGTGCTTGAAATGCTGGTGTTTGTAAATAAAACACAATGACATTCAAATGTGCATGTTGTTGCACAATGAAACCAACCCACGGATGAAGATAGGATTCCAGACCTAAGCTCACATCCATTGAGGAGGTCGTTCATCGGGAGAGGAGAGTTGCATTGATAAGGAGAAGATGTTGATTAGAAGGTCGTTCATCGGGAGAGGAGAGTTGCATTGATAAGGAGAAGATGTTGATTAGAAGATGAAATCTGGATTGAATAACATATGACATTGATGAATAAAGGAGAGCTAAATCAGTCTTTGTAGGAGTTAGTGAATTTGTTTACTATTTCACATTTAGTTAATAGGATTATGAAATTATTTCTCTAGATTTTCAAATTCTATTGAGAATAATTTTACAAATATCTCTTAGGTTACTTAACTTTTAACATTTACTTTACTATTAAGTTTTAACATTTAAGATGTATGAAATAACTCTCTGGACTCTTTAGACACTTGGTAATGTTTGAGGACCTAACACGAAGAGAAGTGGGAAAAGATAACCATAAAAGTAGAGAAATTTTGAGGACCTGACATGGAAAGGAGTGGGAACGAATAACGCATACAAGTGGAGGGGAAATTAAAGTGGGAACAAATAAAATATACAAGTGGTGGGGGGGGATTACTCGAGGTTGTGCTTGAAATGATAGTGTTCATAAATAAATACAACGTTATTTAAATATACATGTTGTTGCAAAATGAAACAAAGTTATAAAAGAAGACAGAAGTCCAAAACTAAGCTTACCCAGTGAGGAGGATGTTAATCAAGAAAGTAGAACCACATTGATCACGGGAGGAAGTTGATCAGGAGATGAAATCCACATTGATCCTTACATGAGTCATTGCGTGTAGATGTTCCATTTAAGCATGCACACAAGAATGAGGGTGAGTGCAAGCTAATGATGGTCTCTCATGACGCATTAGCGGCAATGAAAACCTGGAAAAAAAAATCTGTTAACTTGGAGGGATTATTCAAGGTACTTTTACAATTAATTTGAATATGGTATAAGAAGATGAAACATAGTAAATTCAATTAGATTTCCGAATATACAACTTTTATTCATAGACATTGTGAATAACTAGGTCAAATTTGTTTTTTTTCTAACAATGGTATCTTATTTTTCCAACAAATTATAAGGCATATGTTTTTGTTCCTGTAGGTGTTGAGTATCTTAACGATAGAATTTCGTTCCCAAAACCTGTGTACTTGTAGAGAACCCAAAATTCTATCCCAAAACTTGTGTACTTGTAGAGAACCCATTTTTCTTGTGCCGTGTATTTTTTTGGAAAAATTTAATATTAATTTAATATTTTTTAAAAATTATCAAAGTCAACATATGCATGAAATTACAACGTCTTTTTTTTGTGTAGGCTAAGAGGGTCTTAACATGAACAAAATAAATTTTTTTAGATTGTAGCTATCAGTCCCCTCTAGTGCCACATATAACTCATTTGAGAAATGGTTAAGCCGAGAAAAAGTTAGAGAGGTATTTATTCTAGGATTTTGATATGGGTGAAGACAAAAATATATTAAAAATAGTAAACAATATTTATTTAAAAAAAAATTATATATTTGAAATCTACATAGCCGAATCGATCTATTTCTATAGTTTCGTCAACAACTGAATTGTTTACCCTATAGAAAAATAATGTCAAAGATAGAGATATAGAGGGGTATTCACAAAATTGGAGGTTTTTATCAATTTGTAGGCCAAACCACTAGGTTTGTCATCCCACACCTAAATACGAGCCAACCAAGTCAGCATACACCTTATCAATCCTGCCCAAAAAATTTGAATTCAAAAGAGTGCACAAATTCTCGAAGAGTGTGCATGCATTCCATGAGCACACACACATTCTAGGAGCACATACACGCTCTAGGAATGCACACACTCTCCTATAAATCCTCTCTTTCTTTATCTTTGTCCTCCCTCTCCTACATCTACCCCCCTCACTATCTCAC
>JZKD02S0723177.1:265299-319886 GCA_000966675.3 Picea glauca
CGATCCAATGAAACCAGTCCCACTCAATTTGGATACTCTAGGAAGAAGTTATGATTGTTTTACCTGGAACACCTTCTTGAGACTAGTCAATAGGACTAGTTAGATACCCTATCTTTCACAAGGTGTATCTTCAAATTTAAGATGACCCAGAAGATGAAATTTTTACCAAAAATACCTTAATAATTTATGTAAATAGCCTCTAGATTTCAGGGTTTGAAATGTTACAGAAAATATTTTATAGAGAAAATTACGAAATGACTCAGTTCAGGATGATTGCAGAAACCTATCGTGTATAGGATGTATCTCCTAAAGTATAAGGCCTCAGGAGATGAATTTTGAATCCAACGTACCTTGATATTTATGCTAAATATCCTCCAAGCCGTTCCTTCTGAAACATTGTAGAAAAAAAGTTATAGCGAAAATTCCAAGGTGTCTTAGATGTAGCAGCGAAACCCCAAGACCTTGAGCTCTGATACCATATGCTAAGAACCAAATATCAATATAGCATAGAAAAACCTCAGAAAATGTACTCAACGCCTTGAAAAAGAGATAATTTCAGATAATAAGCCTCTTCGAGGGGGAAACCTCCTTTTACCCCACTTAAATGTTCAAGTACTAGATGATTCAAAATTAAAATGTCTCCTTGGTATATATAGGAGACTAGAAGGTATAATTACAACTAATGGCCTAAAGAGGACATAAATAAAATAAAATTACTAATATAATATGCCCCAATTAAGGGGTAATGAGCCAATATTATGGCTTAACGCGAAGTCTTATGAGTCAGAAGATGATTCTGATTGCGAGTCAAATCCGAAAGGAGGGAAGCAAATTATCGATGCTGAACCAAGTGCCACGGTCGCTACCACCAAATTCCGACCAAGTGAACCAAAAGAACCAGAGGAAGGGGAACACCTCTTTCACTCGCAGGTGTGGCTCAAGGGGGCTCCGATTCATTTCATTGTCGACAAATGTAGTTAGAAGAACCTAATTTCAGCAGAGGTTGTCAAGTAGTTGAATCTGCCAATGACACCGTACCCACAACCCTACACCATCAAATGACTTCGTCAAGGAAGAGATCTCCATATCAACCAACAATTTCATCTGCCTTACGACATCAAGCCTTTCAATGATGAGGTACCATGTGATATTTCTCCCCTTAAATTTTGTGATTTTATTTTAGTACAACCATATTTGTGGAAGTGTCATGCTTTGTATGAGTCTAGACCCCGCAATGCTATTATTACTTTGGGTAGACAATTGTACAGGATCCCAGAGGTGGCACCACCTATTGCCATTTCTTTAATATTTGATAAGAAATGTAGCAAGGTCATTTCACAGATCGGGAAGTTCATCTTCTTTGTGATCCATGCTCACAACAAGAAGAAGGTCACCATCACATTCATGGCCTCTACACAATGCCTCTCTTTGCAACAAAAGAAAGTGGAAGGGATTGTGGAAGAATACAGAGACATATTCATCTCACCTACAGGGGTTTCGACACACTTCCAAGTCAAGAATCCAATTGATCTAACCCTCGGAGCACCTCTACCTAATGGACTAGTCTATTGGTGCTCACTGATGGAGAATGAAGAAATCAGGTGTCATATACATGATCTTCTTCAAAAGGGGAACATCCTACCCTACTCCTCCCCTTGCGGAAGCCCGATTGTACTGGTGCAGAAGAAGGACGAGACTTAGAGACTCTTCATTGATTACACATTCTTAAACACAATCATAGTCAGGAACTGTTACCCCATTCCTAGGATTGATGACCTTCTTGACCAACTCAAGGGGTAAATTT
This sequence comes from Picea glauca, assembly GCA_000966675.3. Taxonomy (NCBI): domain Eukaryota; kingdom Viridiplantae; phylum Streptophyta; class Pinopsida; order Pinales; family Pinaceae; genus Picea; species Picea glauca. Next base: position 267,104 of record JZKD02S0723177.1, read on the forward strand.
ATTCAACAAGATTGACCTGAAGTCTGGATACCACTAGGTTCCCATCGAACCAACTGATGTCTGGAAGACAACTTTCAAGTATAAAGAAGGTCTCTATGAATGGCTAGTCATGCCATTTGGCTTAACAAATGCACCAACCACTTTCAAGAGGTTGATGGACAATGTATTGATACCCTTCACCAACTCCTTTGTGGTCGTATATTTCGATGACATCCTCATTTTCAACAAAACATGGGAGGATCACATGCATCATATTCAACAGTTTTTGAGCACTCTGTGACAACACAAGATTTATTCCAACTTGGAAAAATGATCTTTTGGCATGGACATGGTCCAGTACCTACGATACATTTTTGATGAGAATGGGGTACATGTTGATCCAGCTAAGATCCAATTCATTCGTGACTAGCCAGCCCCGACCACATTGACCAAGCTTCAGAGCTTCTTGGGACTAGCCAATTTCTACCGATGGTTCTTGTTGGGATTCTCCCATATTGCTTGGGCCCTCTGCTAGGTGACTGAGGGCGGTGGTAGGGCCAATTTCTTGTGGGGGAAGGAGAAACAACGAGCATTTGATGATCTGAAAAATTGCTTGTGCTCAACTCTAGTACTATCCTTTCCCGATCTGCAACAACCATTCAAGATTGAGACTGATGCATCTGACTATGCTGTGGGCACAGTTCTCACTCATAATGGGAATCTAGTGGAATACCATAGTGAGACACTCTCTGTTTCTATCCGTAAATATCCCACCTATGAAAAAGAAATTTATTCCATTGTAAAAGCTTTCCTTCAATGGAAACATTACATTCTGGGGAAAGAGATGATCATACACATTGATCACAAGCCTCTGTAGTTCATACAGACACAGGGGAAATTGCAGAACCACCGCCATCAGAAGTGGTCCACCTAATTGAAATAGTTCCATATTAACATCAAGTATAAGATAGGTATCTCCAATCGTGTCACTGACTGCCTCAGTCATCCTCCTGTGGCTACACTCACCATTGTGCTCCATTCCTGTGGACATGAAACAATGCAGTGGTCCCAACTTTACCAATAAGATCTAGACTTTGCCACCACATATCAAATCTTGGTTACATGCGCCACTGTCACTGATTTTCACATTCAAGACAAACTCTTATGCCACCTAGGCCATCTCCATGTTCCTACAAGTGAGCATACAAAGTTTATTTGGGAAGCCCACTACAGTTGGGTGGCAGGACATTTTGGCGTAGAGAAAACTATGTCCATTCTTCAGAAACATTTTTATTGGACAAAACTTTTACATGACATCAACAATTATATTAGATCTTGCACTGCCTGCACCATTTCCAAGACAACCATCAAGAAGCAAGGCTTATACACCCCTCTTCCTATTCCCGAGAAGCCATGGGAATCCATCTCCATGGATTTCATATCTGGTTTTTCGTCCACTGCGTGTTTGTGGTCGTTGATCGATTTTCAAATATGGCCATCCTCACAGCTTGTAAGAAGATTGTCACATTGGCATATACTGCCAAGATCTTTTTTGAATGAGTTTGGGTCCACTTTCGGATCCCATAGACCATCATCTCTGACCGAGACAACATGTTCCTCAACACCTTTTGGTTGAGTATCTAGTCTCTATTGGACACCAAGCTCACAAAATCCAATTCTTTCCACCCCTAAACCGATGGCCAAACCAAGGTCATCAATCATATGATTGTGTACATCCTGCGCATGTACAATTCGAAGCATCCCCGAACATGGGACAAGAGTCTCCCATATGTCCAACAAAGTTACAACAAGGCTCTCCATAATTCCACCAGCCATAGACCATTTCAGGTGGGTTTGGGATTCCAACCCTTGTGACCCATTGATGTTGCACTTCTTCTTGCCACTACACAAACAAAATCTTCTCCTGATCATCCTGCGATCGATAAAGCCACCAGATTCATTGAGCAGATTCATCACATCCACCAACAGGTCCAACATATTTTGTAGAAATGCAATGCTAAGTACAAGAAACGCCATGATCAACACAAGGTACCACACCAATTTCAGGTTGGCGACAAAGTCTGGTTACATTTGTAGAAGGAGCGTCTCACTGTGCCCCTCGGAAGCCTCACCCACTTTGTTATGGGCCTTACACTATCAACAAAGATGTGGGTAGAAATGATTTTGAGATCAACACTCCACCCTTCGTTGGTCTGCATCCAGTATTCAATGTGGATCTCCTTTGACCATATTTTCCATCGTTATTGGACACCTCTGATATTGCCAAACAATTGACACCAACAAAGCTCAACCGTGACTGCATGGAACAAGAATCCACCAATTGGATAGTGGATACAAAGGTCAAGGTCACTCGCCAGTAGAAAATCTAGATTTATCGAGTTCTCAAGGCAGGGAAACTCCTACACCAAGGAAAGTGTCTCACCTGGGGCCAAATCCAACAAAAGTTTACTCACCTGATGGGGGAACTCAACACAATGGAGACCATTGATTCCTAAGGGGGGAGGATTGATCCAAATGGATATTTGTGGCCACCCACCTATTACAACTGGCTCCTCATGTCCATTTTGATTCACCACGTATTTTTGTAATGCTTTATAATTGTGAGTTCTACACTTTGGGTGATGTTAGAAGCCTCACACATTCTCCAGGTGGATACGAGTGGCCTCTCACTTAATCCAACTGACTTATTTTGAACGTTTTCATGTCAACACATCATGTTGTACTTCGAGGGCTGTTTTAAGGCCCTAAAAATTGTTTTTTTGACTCGCCACAGTCAAACTATAGACAAAGTTAGATTCTGACTGTGGAATGTGTAGATATCTAAAATACCTTTCCAATGGGCTATCGCGTGCCTAAAACGGAGGTCATATGAAAACTTTACGACCCTATGAAGTTGAGGTACCAAACTACACCAACTTACCCATAGGAAAATGTTATCACATGAGCTTGTCAGAGTCCTATGGGTTTGTGTTTCTACCTAAGTCTGTAATTTTTCCTTGTCTCTCTCCTTTTCGCAGACCAAGTCTTAAATTTTTCCCCCTTCATCTTGTAAAATCGTTTTCGTTTTCCCCCCTCTATGTTTAAAGTGACCCGTTATCCATTTTTTCCCAAGCCCCTATCCAGTCGTACAAGTCTTTATTTACACATGCCGCAACAAAGGGCTCAAAGCACAACACTCAGAGCGGTCTGTTCTGGACCCAAATCAAGCAAAAAGGCAGGTTCAAATTTCAACGAAAAGAATTCCATGTGGAGTTCAGATTGGCAGCTTGTGGGCATTCAGAATCTTAAAGTTGCATGAAGTATAAGACCGGAGAAAAAGGCTCGAAGAGAGCATGAGATTTTGATATTTAAAGGGACAGGTGGCAGTTCATACAAGTGTTTGGGGAAATAAGCTTTGGAAGTTTTGAAGTGAGAAGTGCGTGGAATTCCTAAAGAGATGAAGCCCAAACTCCTGAAATAATCTGAGCCATCAAAATATGAGGACCCGTGGAGGCATATCCCTTGCTTCGTAGTTCAGTGCTCCCGAGAATTGTGGGAGTTAAACATTGCAAAGTGCTTGAAGTCCCGAAGGCCAATCCACGAAGCAAATCTCGGTCGTTGTTTTGAAAGGGAATATCTTGTCCATTGATTTTGAGGGGGAAAATTTGAGCCGCTGATTGTGAAGCCTCATCCATGATCATGATATCGACGACCAAAGTCCATTACGGGAATGCAACATGCTCGGGACGAGAGCGATACGTGGCGAAGGGAGATGGATTGCGGGCCCAAAAGCGGTCTAAATCCAAACCACCTTTGAGCAGCCCCACAATCACGTGATCATATAAAATCCTATCCAATAGCAGCGCGTGGCCATCCCCTGAGCATTAAGCTATGTACAAATCCTGAGAAAAGGTAGTTAATGGAAATGGGGGTGGTAGTTGAGACCTCGTCTCACCCCATAAATGGAAAACATGCAGAGAGCAGTCGTGAAGGTAGACTGTCAATCCAAAACTTCCTTATGGAAAAATTTTACTGTAAGGCACATAACTGTGCCTGGATCACGTCTGACATGAGGAGGCCTGCACAGGCTGATAGAGTAGGCATTGACTGAAAAGTTTGAATGCAGGGGTTCGATCACATTCCTGGTGGTTGCAACATTTTTAATATATATAGGCAGTTTTGATATTTTGTTAAGGTCGAATGGTTGAGCTAGGCTCCCTGCTATTGTAATATTTTGATAAAGAACACTGGTTCTCTGGTTATGTACTTGATTTTGAGACTTATTGATTAATCTAAGTCAACTTTCTTACCCCATCTTATTTTCATCTGATACTAAGAGAGTTCATGAGTGATTGATTCACATAAATTGTTGTAACTGTATTATGATGAATGTTTGATTATAGTGTTGTTATAAATTATTTCAGTTTCTTTGAGATTTGAATTCTAGAGGATCTTGCGTTTAAGTTTTTCCTCCCTAGGCTACTAGAAGACCTGATGTTCACGAAAAACCTCTACACATTTCTCACCAAAGTCTTCCTCCTACTCACCTTTACTCCAACTTACTAACAGAAGTTGATCCAAGACCTCAATTGCTTGTGCATGCTAGTCCAAATTTCTGAGTTAGAATGTTATTATCATTGAGTCTTCTCCATTTGACCACCCTAAACTCATTTACATTTACTATATAAACTGATGGGTACTAGGCTTACCCTCTATGCAATATGAGGGTGACTTCTAGTGCTAACATTTCTAGCGTTGTTTCCGAGGAACGAATTGAAAACATTTCCCTAGGATAGAATGACAAAGAGCTTCTGATTATGAAGGTGCATAAGATATCAGAACCATTGAATATTGCGCTTGCACTAGGTGACTCCACTGTGTTGACTCCACTATTTCAGTTGTGTCTTCTCTAGCACACCCAAAGCTGACTTGGAGAATTATTCTCGAGAAGGATTTTAGCAGTTGCTTTCTCAACTTGAAAGTTCCCTGGGAGATTGAAAACGATTAGATATGGTCTTTGATGGTGAACAAAGACCAGACACATTCAGATTGCATATAATTTACCTAGTGACTCCACAATCAAATACTCCACTAGGGAGGTCCATGTTGACAGAAAGATGACCATACTGAGGGGGAAGACTAGGTATCAATTTATGAGCTTTCTTCATGAAATCCTGTTTTTCTTTATCAACTCATTTATCTCTTTTCCTTTACATATAAAAAGGATTATCCTCTGCTTTGTCTATTCAGATGATAATAAGCCTTACCTTATTTATCCATCCTTGGAAGAAGAAGACATGCCCTCTTATTTTGTTGTATATGTTGATATTGTGTCTTCACCTTAGCCTATTCATAAAAGTGATATTTGTATTGGATTTCCTCGTGAAATTGATCACCCTTGTAGCCTTGAGGGGGTTGAAAATGATTCAAAGCCTTCTCAGATCGCATTGCCTTTTGTTATTACTACTAAGCCTGTCCATCTTCTTGTTAAATCCCATATTCAGCCCACATTTTTTCAAGCTAAGATTAGAGACAAGATGTTTAAACATTTAAGGATGCCACTTGACCTTCATCCTTATCTTCTTTATTCCTTTGAGTATCTTCCTCGATTTTCTGGGGAGGATCATGTTACAGCTGAGAGGGACTTGGAGGTGTTTGAGATATTTGTTGATTAGTTTGAGATTGTTCATGAGGATGTTTCCATGAGGTTGTTCTCACACTCTTTGTCTGGAGATGTTGCTGTGTGGTTTAAATTTTTGGGAGCCGGTTCTATTGGTTCTTGGATCGAGCTATGCAAAGATTTTTTAAAGTGTTGGGGTGAGAAAAAGTCCCTTGATCAGTACTAGTTTGAGTTTAATGCCTTGAGGAGAGGGGAAGAGGAAGCCTTGGATGTATTCAACATGACATTTTACAATGTTTATCATAGTATGCCTGTGGAGATCAGGCCCACAAAGACTGCTGCCATGGTGTACTATGTCATGGATCAACATTCATAGCTTGTCCTTCTCTTGAGAGAAAGGAAATCTTCATCTTTAAGACACTTGTTTGAATATGCTGAAGAGGTCGAAGAGAACATCAGGGCTGGAAAGGGGGTTCATATGCAAGCATATCATGAAACATTGCATGTACATAAGCAAGAATACTGTTAGTATATTTTAGATTCTGAGCGAAAAGACTGTCAGTATGTTTCAGATTCTGAGAAAGAAGAGTCAGTGAGTATAATTCAGATCTGGAACAACAACAAGTAGGAGAGACTGCAATTTTTGGTGATCAAGATTTGGTTTCAAAAGAATAAGGAGGTCATTTATTTGCAAGAAGAGAGGCATTTACAGAGGAGAAACCCGGTCCTCTAAAGAAGCCAAAATTCTGTCATGTTATTCATGATCCCGTGGTCATATACATGGAGTCGTATGTTTCAGATTTTCTGAAATTTTCAAATGGCATTATTTCATCGATACTCACAGGTGAGTATGGTTTCATGAAATATTTCCAAGACCAAACTATAGAGCCTTTTCCTTTATTCATTAAGGAAAATAATTGGGTGGAAATAAACCATCCTGTACCTGCAGAAGAGACAGAGCAACATGTAAAGGAGGAGCTAAGTGGGCAGTTTTTATCTTGTCCAGAACCTGTAAATGAGAAAATATCACCTTTTATTGGACAACTCACATCATTTCTCCACCCACCTGTACACTCTGAGAACATCAAACGGTGGGTGAGACACAATGAAGGACATGAATTAATTTCTTTCTAGTTGAGCTCCCCTGATTATAAATTTTGTGACCCTGTGGGTCTATATATGGAGCTGTGTTTTCCAAAAATATTGGAGCTTGCAGAATTATTCATCTTATCATCATTCGGGGGTATGGTCAGTGTTCCAAGCCATGTTATCATTATGCTGTCATACCTCCCTATATTTTTATGGATCATTTGCAGTGAAGTGAAGAAGAGTTATATTACCAGACAATCTAGGTGGATATGGTGGAAGTTTTCTTTCACCTAGCATGTTGTAAAATCTAGTTAGCATAGGATTGTACATAAATAAGATCCTTCTGGAGCCCATGTGTTTGTTTTTGTTTGTAGTAGAGTAGTGTACATATTTCCCTGTTTTCTTTGGCAAAAGTTTTGAGCTCGACTCCATAGCCCAACAACTAAGGCACTGAACTACTTGTTCTTGGCAGCTTGCAGGGAGCATGCCATCCCCTGTGGAGCCAAATGTTATCACATGAACTTGTCAGAGTCCTGTGGGATTGTAGTTTCTACCTAAGTCTGTAATTTTTCCCTGTCTCTCTCCTTTTCACAGACCAAGTCTTAAATTTTTCCCCCTTCGACTTGTAGAATTATTTTCGTTTGCCTCCCTCTGTGTTTGAAGTGCCTTGGTCTCCCTATTTTCCCAAGCCCCTATCCAGTCATCCAAGTCTTTGTTTACACAGGCCAAAACTGTGGGCTCAAAGCGCGACACTCAAAGCAGTCTGTTCTAGACCCGAATCAAGCAAAAAGGGAGGTTCAACTTTCAACGATGGGAATTCCATGTGGAGTTCAGATTAGCGGCTCACGGGTGTTCAGAATCTTAAAGTTGCGTGAAGTATAACACCGGAGAAAAAGGCCCAAAGAGAGCATGAGCATTTGATCTTTAAAGGGACATGTGGCAGTTAATCCAAGTGTTCGGGGAAATAAGATTTGGGAGTTTCAAAGTGAGAAGTGTGTGGAATTCTCGAAGAGCTGAAGCCCGAACTCTCAAAATAATCTGAGCCATCAAAGGCTGAGGACACGTGGAGGAAGATCCCTCACTTCGGAGTTCGACACTCCAAATAATTGTGGGAATTAAAAATTGCAAAGTGCCTGGAGTCCCGAAGGCCGATCCACGAAGAAAATCTCGACCGTTGTTTTGAAAGGGAAGATCTGATCCATTGATTTGGAGGGGGCAGATTTGAGCCACTGATCATGAAGTCTCATCCAAGATCACGATATCGAATACCACAGTCCATTGCGGGAATGAAAAATGCTCGGGCGATAATTTTCTTGAGAGGTCTCACAATTGAAACCATGGTAAGTCAAGAGCGATATGTGGCGAAGGGAGATGGATTGCGGGCCCAAAAGTGGTCTAAATCCAAACCACCTTTGAGCGGCCTCGCAATCACGTTCTCATATAACATCCTATCCAATATTAGCACGTGGTTGTCCCTTGATCATTAAGCCACGTCAAAATCCTAAGAAAAGGTAGTTAATGGAAATGGGGGTGGTAGTTGAGACCTCATCTCACCCCATAAATGGAAAACATGCAAAGAGTGGCCGTGAAGGCAGACTGTCAATCTGAAGATTTCTTATGGATAAGTTTTTGTTAGTCTCCAATGTTGACCATATTTTTTCCTATGTTATGCTAGATATACCCCCATTCCATATCCAATATCATTCCTTTCTGGCCTTACCTTGATACATTTCACATCATTTTGCCCTAAATGGAGCTATTCAAGGTATTCATATGATTTAAGTTATTTTTAATGTATTTTAATACTTTAAACTGATATTGATACTAACATTGCATGAGTTAGGTACTTGTTTCCTTGAAGCAGATTTATCAGTACCAAGTATCGGCTTGCACTTAGTGGAGATGTCAAAGATTTGCATGATATTGCCAGATTGGAATGCCAATTTTGATTCATATGATTGATCAAGTTATAGTTCAGATTTCAAATCTCGAATTAATCCCGAGAGAACATAATGTGATGACTCAAAGTAGAATTATAGAACTGGTTTTTACTATGTTTATCTCTATTTCATAGTTCATGCTTCTTGACACTTCGTGTCATGAAGTTGTGAACTTAATTTTAACAAACTTTGAGTTATTTTTGGATCTAAGATTCCCTCAATTAATGTACCTATGTATAAGTCTATTTTTGGATTCACGATTGTAGATATAGGGAGGATCTATAAAAACTTGGTGGCTCTCTATGTTAGGAGGATCTCTAAAGAAACCATGTTATGTGATATTGCTGATAATACAATTCCTGAACTGTGCGTTATATTATCTTTTTTGTCAATGAATTGACTTAATTTTTGAATTATGGAGCATGAGGAATGATATAGTTATGCATGAAGTGATTTGATTTAGTTCTGGTTTCATTTTAAAGAGATTTCACCTTTTGGTTGGGCCCGCCAATAGGTTCAATTCTCTTTCCCTTTCTCTATATTGTAGATAGTACGTTTCCGGTTTTAAAATCTGTGTGTTAGTTTATTTTTAATTTGAAATTGTTTTGTTAATTTTTGAGTTGAATCGTTTTCGTTTAGTTCGTTTTTAGTTTGGTATTATTCTGTAGATCATTGAATATTGAAATTAGTTATCTGCCATTCATAGAATTTGATGAACAATTCAATTACTGATTTAACTCTTTTAATTTAGTTTAGATTCACTCTGTTTTCAAGTTTCTAGTTTAATTATGATTTGAAGCTAGTTTAAACTCAGATTTACTCTATTTTTAGGGTAGTTCAACTGTGGTTTGGTTTGAGGAAGCTTCTGAGATCCATAGGGTAGAATTAGAACATTGATTAGTTTCAATTTCATTAAGTTTTATCTTGATTTAGAACAGAAATAGAGAAAGATTAATTTAGAAGTAATGATTTAGTTTGATTAAGAATTTAGGATAGACCATTAAAGATTTATTTACATAGGCTATTGTTGAAGTGAATTGTCATTAGTAGAATAGATTATTGTAAGAAACCGATCTGTATATGCACTGATAGAATCCTTTTTTTTATCCTTTGAAATTTAAACCAAATTTAGTTTGCAAGATTAGACATAGCGTAGCAATCACAGTTGAAGTGGATTTTCTGTTTTATTTTGTTTCAATTTTATCTTTTAGAAAAGATTTGGATTCAGATTTTTAGACTCTGTTTGTTATGATTTCACTTAATTAGGATTAAGATAAACTCTAGAATGATTTCATGTTAGTTTCTCTCCAGTAAAACTTTTAGCACATGACAGATTTTAGTTGTTGAAATAATTTCTGTAAGATCTTTTTACACAGGTTGTTCCATTCAATAGACTTAAATTCGATAGATAGATTAAGGCAGAAGACAATAGAAGATGATCATTACATTTATCATAAGATTAATGAGTTTAGTTTAATTTTGAATTTAGTTTGGTGTTGATTCTCTTTGATTTGATTTTTGAATAGGTTAGTTGTGAAATTTCCAGTATTTAAAAGTTTGATTTTATTATTAAAACTTAATTAGTCATAGATCGAATTAGAATCAATTGTCAGTTTCTTGAAGTTTTGATAAATAGTTAGTTTTGCAATAGGAAAATAATAGTCAAGTATTTGTAATTTTGATTAGAAGTTTTGATTTCATAAGAAATTAGTTTAATTTGAGAGTTAGGATACTTTTATGATTTTCAGATAATTAAAATAGTGTGGAAATTGTAGATTAAATAGATTGATAAAGTAGGTGTAGGTTAATATCTGTGAGTATAAAATAGTACCAGTAGGTGAAAGTTGTTGGTAAATTAAAATTTCTTGGTATTTAGATTGAATAAAAGATTTTTAAATGTTCTTTCTTGTATAGTCAAGGTAGATGTTTTGATGATTAGGTGTTTAGTTAATGGTAGAATTAAAATAAATAGCATTGGATGATTTCTTTGGATTAGAAATAGAAGTACATTTGAATTTAATTAACTTATAATTATTTCCATTTCCTAGATTAATTAGACAAGATATGATCAGTTTTAAGATAATCATCAGAATTCAATTTATGAGAGTAAGTTTATGTTTTCTTTTTAGAATAACATTTAGGTAGAAATTAGAATCTTACCCGCACATATAGTGTAGCAGGTCTAAGTTTACATGCCCTGGTTTGACAATTTAGTGTTTTTAGGTAATTAAAATCATTAATATAGATAGCCTGACAATTTTCCTGTAAAGCACATAACTGCGCCTAGCTCGCATCTGACACAAGGAAGCCTACACAGGCTGACAGAGTAGGCTCCGATTGGAAACTTTGAATGTAGGGGTCTGATCACATTTTCTAGTGGTTGCAACTTTTTTAGTATGTATAGGCAGTTTTGATATTTTGTTAAGGTCGAATGGTTGAGCTAGGCTCCCTGCTATTGTAATATTTTGATAAAGAACACTAGTTCTCTGGATATGTACTTGATTTTGATACTTCTTGATTAATCTAAGTCAGATTTCTTACCCCATCTTATTTTCCTCTGAATCTACTGAGAGAGTTCATGAATGACTGATTCACGTGAATTTTTGTAATTGTATTGTGATGGATTTATTATTATAGTGTTGTTATAATTTCTTTCAGTTTCTTTGAGATTTGAATTCAAGAGGATCTTGCATTTAATTTTTTCCTCCTTAGGTTGCTAGAAGACATGATGTTCACAAAATACCTCTACACTTTTCTCACAAAAGTCTTCCTTCTACTCACCTTTACTCCAACTTACTGACAAAAGTTGATCCAAGACCTCAATTGCTTGTGCATGCTAGTCCAGATTTCTAAGTTAGAACGTTATTATCATTGATTCTTCTCCATTTGACCACCCTAAACTCATTTACATTTATTGTATAAACTGATGGGTACAGGGATTACTCTCTATGCAATCTGAGGGTGACTTCTAATGCTAACAGGGCCCACATGACTTTTGGCGGTTCACCTTCTAGGGTTATGTTTTTGGATGTCTAGGGTTTTGGAATTCACAAGTAATATGAAAAGAGCCTATGGAGCCTCATTTTAATCCATTCTACTCAAATGGATGTGCTTAGCATCCGCATCTCTTCTCAGAGATAGCTACCACCATTCGAGCAAGTTTCAGTTTTGCAATTTTACTGTTTCAGCCTATTTCATTATTTAGATAGAAGATATTGTTCACTAGATATTTGTTTTATTCTTCCTATCTCCATTTTTATGATATCCAGTCTATCAATCAGTTCATTCCGCTCCTAAATCCAGATCAAGCATCAACATTTTTGGCGACCATACCGGGGACCGATTTATTTTCAAGATATTTGAGGAACCAAAAATCTCCATGGCTCAAAGTTTCGAGAAGAAGATTCAAGAAAATGGTTTCTTATTTTAAGCATGGCTCACATGTTTTGTAATTTCAAAAAGAAATGAGAAACACCAAATATTTGGGAGAATGAACTCCCCGACAACTCCATTGAAAAAATTCAAAATGAAGGGTTTCATTCATGTCATAATGCTTCTTTATATTCTTCATCAGGCCCATCAATGTCTTTGCAATATTCTACAAAAGGGAGAAATACTCAAAGAAGGAGGCATTTTCATAATATCCCTTTAAATCTACTAGAAATAGATTTTCAAATGCTCAATATTCCTGCTGAAATATTTTCTACATTCTTTGAGGATGCTTCAGAAGATGAAGAGAAACACTTGATGAATTTTAAAGGAACATGTTATGATTTCAATCTCAGTGAAGACAATGTTACATGTATATTGTTCCTACAAACTCTGAGAGAGGATGCTCTTGAATGGTATAGTTCATTAATGCCTAACTCCATTACTAGTTGGGATTTGTTAGAAGATTCATTTGCAGAAACGTTTATCCCAAAGGTGCATTCATATATTTTTGTTGATGTTTTAAATGTTGTTTCCCACCCACCCTCTCCCACATGGACACAAAAGGGTGAAATCAATGATTCATAAGAAGGATATCATGAAACACTAGAATAATTTTCTGAATCAAATCTTGTTGTTGAGAATGAAGGAAAGAATTTAAAAGAACAAGAAAAGGATATCAACATCTCATATACTCCATATGAGGAAGAAATTAAAGATTCTCCACCAAATATGCAAGAACAATTCAACCAAAATAAATAAGAATTGATGGAAAAAACAATTTTGAGAATAAAGAAGATAGACATTGCATAGAAGAAGAACATCGCCAAGACATTTCCAATGAAACAATAATATTGAATGTGGAAAAAAAAAAAATTCAATCTCGTATATAGCCCATATGAATACATTTCGAACAACAAATTTTAAAATGAAATTGAGGAGCCTCAACCAAATACACAAGAACATTCCATACTTGTGATAGATGATGAAACATCACAAGAGAACTTGCAGTAAGAATAATTGATGGAAGAAATGAATCTTGAGAAGAATGATGAGCAAGATCGCCCTTACAAGAAAGAAGAGTCTTTTCAAGGGATTTTTTATGAATCAAGAACCTTGTAAGTGGTTGGAAATAAGGAAAATAATGAATGTATTCTTATGTTGAAAACTCCTTAGCCAATCAAAGATAATAGTATTCTTGAGCAGCCAAGAATTGATTTTATTAAATTATGGTTCCAGAGCATTGTTGGACAAACAACGCAATTAAATCTTCACTGTACTTGGTATAATTTTTCTCTAGTACATATTGAGAGCGCCCATGACTCATTGGTACAAGTCCCAACATATCTCAGAATTTTGGAGTTCATTCCACAAATCAGATCAATGATTGAATGGCTGCATTGAAAATCTACCTACACATAATATGCCCCTTTATTTCAAGTAAGTTAGGGCAGGTAGATCATTTATGTACATATTTTGTTTCTTCAGTTCAATTTTGCATAATAAGGCAGTTCTTATATTGAAGTTTGAAGATAACACCATGAAAGAAGAAGAATTACAAGAGTTTAATTTGAATATGACTCCATAGACCAATGGAGAATGTAATTGATCTTGAGATTTTTGTGTTCTTAGCAACCCGCAGGGGGTCACTGTCTCGTAGTTGGAGCCAGTTGTTGACCAAAATTTGGTCACATACATATTCATGCTCCTGGAATGATAAAAAAAATGATATTGGAAGATGAATATTTTTAAACTATTATATGTTCATTGCATAGCCCTCAGTATCAGTTTTTCCATGCATTTTGCAGAATCAAAATCAGAGACTTCATGACCAAGATATGCATACTTCTATCCAGAAGTCCAATGGAGGTATTACAAGAAGAAATATGAAAAATGTTCTAAGTGACATGTTCTCTCCTCTCTTTTCCCTTCACCTCTATTCATTCTCTCATTTTATACTTAGTCATTTTTCCCATTGTCTCATTACTTTCATTTTTCCCTTACCATTATCCTATACTTAGCTGTTTTTTGTAGTCGCGGGTTCCCGGGTTGGAGGGGTGAAACTTTCATATCCCATGTTTTGTGATATACATTTTGCATCCAAAAGTATTTGTTAATTGGGTTGGTTTTCATTGATGTCATCCCTTGAGGAAAGTCCGATAGTGAATTCCGGTAGCACAAAGGTTTGAGAAATGGACCCAAGTTTGTTTGATGGATAATGGTATGAGTTTTGATATATTTGCAGGTAAGACTATTCTATATGGATAGTACATGTCATTCCATTTCTGGTGGTATGTGGAACATCACATAACTCCTCAAGGCTAGAGAGTTATATCCATGTGAAGTTGGAGAACCCTCATGAGTCATCTAGAAGCCCCAAAAGGTCAAAGTAGTCAAAGTGTTTGCAAAGAAGAAATTATTTAAATAATAAAATGAAGTGACGAGTGTACTATAATTCAAAGAGGATGAAAAAGAAATTATTTAAATTATAAAGTTAATGGAGAACTTACAAATTATGGAAAGTGGTTAAGTTAAGTGGACAAGTGGTTATAAGTGGGTTAACCCTAAAATAAGGAAAGTGGGTTAAGATGGTTAGAAGATAACCCCTTGAGGAAGCTACATAAGAGTATAAATAAGAGGCAAGGGGCTCTCATTCAAATCACACGTGAATATCATTGAATATCTATTTGTGTGAAAGGTTATTTGGGCATGTATTATTGATAGAGAAAACTATGAAAGGAAAAGTGTGGCAGGAAAATTGCAGCAGAAAAAGTGCGGCAGGAAAACTGTGGCAGAAAATGTGCAACGGAAAAAGTGCGGCAGAAAAATTGCAGTAGGAAAAGTGAGGTAGGAAAACTGCAAAAGAAAAAGTTCCATAGAAAAAATACAGTAGAAAAAGTGCGGTAGGAACACTATGGCAGAAAAAGTGTGGCAGGAAAAGTGCAGCAGAAAAAGAGCGCTAGAAAAACTGTGGAAGAAAAAGTGCGGCAGAAAAATTGTGGTAGTGGTTTTGCGGAAACAAAACTGTGACAATAGAATGATACAAGAAGAAAAAAAGGTATGGTTCTCATATGTGTAGTGTTTAATTTATGAATCAAGTTGAGGGTTTTCCTTGTAAATATGTTGGATGCCCTCTTAGGAGTTTATGGCTTGTTGTAGAGTTGATCTGAGGTAGATCTATTGAATTTTAGTATTGGTTCATGTTTGAGGGCTTCTGGTTGAGGTATGTTGCTGAAGTTATTGGTACATATAAAGGTTGTATAGTAGTTAGGTTCTAGCACATGGTTTGAGGTATAGACTTGTGGTATAGTGTTTGATGTATATGTGATCAGATCATATTGGTTGATGAGTATACGATGACAGGTTTCTCAGTGACATATTCAGTTTCTAAATATGAGGTATATGTGATCAGATTAGATTGGTTGATGCGTATACAATGTCAGGTTTCTCAGTGACATATTCAATTTCTACATTTGGCACTTATATTTCAGTGCGGTTGGATGGGGCAAGGACAGGTGGTTGTAGCCACCTTCTGGTTGTATCTGGAGAAAGTAGGGGGTTGGAGCCTCCTTCTAGTTGCATCTGGAAAACAAAGGAATTTGGTCCTTCCAATTAATGTAATTCTTAAATACATATAAGAAAAAACATTATGTGGTTTTCTCCCACTTTGGGTTTCCACGTAAAACACTTGTGTATTGTGTATGCGTATGATTTCTCATTTGTTCAATTTTTATTTACTCTTCAACTATTGGATGAAAATGCTACATTGGTATAACACTTGCATTTTATGGTAAAGAAGGATTAAATTTCTCTATTACTGATTCACCCTCCCCCTCTCAGTAATCCAACAATTGGTTTCAGAGCAGGTTCCTTCAGAAATCAATTTAACCACTGAAAGGTAGATCATGGAGAGAAACAACATGCATAAAAATGGAATACCCAAGTTTGATGGACAAAAGTATGCATTTTGGAGCAGAAGGATGAAAACATATATACAAGCACAAAGATTTGAATTTTGACAATCAGTTGTAGATGGATACAAAGAACCAACAGTTCCGCCAAAAAATGAAAGAGCAACAAAACTCGGGAAAAATAATTCCAAAGCCACAAATTCACTTCTAAATGGTCTTTGTGAATCAATATACACCAAAGTTATACATTGTAAATCCGCTAAAGAGATTTGGGACAAGCTTCAAAATATTTATGAAGGAGATTCAAAATTCAAAGCAACAAAGCTTCAAACTTACAGAGGTCAGTTCAAACAAACAAAGATGAAGGAAGATGAGAATATTGTAGCTTACTTCTTATGATTCGATGAAACCGTAAATGCAATCATAGGATTGGGAGAAGAAATTAAATAATCTGTAATTGTTCAAAAGGTACTAAGATCTCTTCCTATGAGATTTGATCCTAAGGTATCAATACTAGAAGAAAGAGCAGATCTAGACTCAATAAGCATGGAATAACTACATAGAATCTTCATAGCATATGAAATGAGAACTGAACAGGAAAATCCAAATATAAAAGATGCAACTTTCAAAGCATCAAAAAGGCCAAAGAAAAAGGGAAATAAAAAAGAAAAAGAACATAGCAGCAATAGTGACATCTCAGAAGATGATGAAGAAATGGCCAACTTTTCCAGAAGATTGAACAAGAGAACCAACGAGAAATATAAAGGTAAGTTTCCATTGATTTGCTTTAATTGTGATGGTATTGGTAATTTTGATAAAAATTGTCCTCATAAGAAAAATAAGAGGAATGATGAAGATTACTCAAATAACAAACAAACATATAAAGGCAAAATAACCACAAAGAAAGTTTTCAAGAAAATCTTATGAACCAAAGAAGACATCTCCTCATCATATGAAGATGAAGTGAGTGAAAGCAAGACATAAGAGTTCTATTCATGGCAGTAGAAGACTCTGATAAAGAAGACACCAAAGAAGAATATGAAATGGAAAAAGTTGACTACCGAGAGGAATTGTTGTGTTCTATAGAAGTTATAAGAAGAGAAAAGAATAAAAACAATAAGCTACAAGAAGATCTAGACAAAAAAGAAGACACTCAGGAACTAGAACAAATGATCACAAATTTGAAGGTTCAAATATAAGTAGATAAAAGAATTGAAGAAGCACTCAAACAACAACTAGAATAAAGAGACAAGATCATTGGAAATTTGGAAGCATAGATTGTCACATTAAGAAAAGATCCTCAAAAGAAAAATATGCAGAACAACTCAAAAGTTTTGGCTGACATTATCAACAGTCAAAATCCTCATCATGACAAGTCTGGACTTGGATACAATCAGACAAAAAAGGGATCAATATCCAAAACAACAAAACAAGAAACATATCCAAAAAGCTATGCATAAACAATCAAAGGGTATAGGAAGACCTACAAGGAAGATTACAGGGACACTCCTCCACCGAGAATATTCATATTTTAGAATCAACGGCCGAAAGAAACAGATAGGCGTTAGGAAGAAGAAGGATTCATAAGAGTAAATCCTTTCAGAAGATATTCAAATCCCAGGTATCAAACTATCTTTTTTGGTTTATGTTATGCATGAAATAATTTTGGACATAAAGCTGTAAATTGCAGAGCTAACAACAGGGAGATAAACAACTTTGAAAGTCATAAACAAAAGGGTTATCCAAGAAGGCCTAGTGAAACGCCTAGTGAAACACAGAGAATAAGTTACAACATGTTTGAATCATTGAGCACTAAAGTGGAATGCTACAGGTGTAACAAATTTGAACACATGGCCAAAGATTGCAGAATGACAGTCCCTCCTAGAGAACCACAACAGAACAACAACAGTCACAGACAAGAACCTTAGAAGAGGACATGGATAAGAAAGAAGAATCAGTAAATAAATGAAGAATGCACACTCGCTCTACAATATAAGTAGAATAAATTTGGTTGGTATGTTGATAATGGCTGTTCAAAACACACGACATGTGATAAAGAAAGGTTTCTTACATTAAGAAAGGAAAGAGATGGACCAACCTCCTTTGGAAATGATGATTCCGCTAAAATCATTGGAAAAGGCACAGTAAGAATTGGAAACAAGAATACCAAGGAAAAAAATGTTGTGACTATTAGAATATATGAAACATAATATTCTAAGTGTAAGTCAAATGTGTGAACAAGGTCATAAAATTACTTTCGATTCACATAAGTGCAAGATAAGAAAAGAAGGTTCAGGAAAATTGATTGCAACAACTGCAAGAACTTCAAGTAACATATATGTACTAAGTGAAATTGGAAATAAAAAGCGTTGTCTAGGAAAGGAAGATGAAGGCTGGCTATGGCATAGAAGAATGGGTCACATACACTTTGAAAATGTTGTCAAAGTCAACAGAAAGTAAGCCGTTAAAGAAATTCCTGAGATCACGAAACCAACCAACACTTTATGCAAACATTGTCAACAAGGAAAGAAAACAAAGACCGGGTTCAAATCAAAGGAATACTCAACGAAAATACCAATGGAAATTGTGCATACTGATCTAGTCGAACCAACTGCAACAAAGGGTTTAAAAGTTGAGAAATACTTTATGTTATTAGTTGATGATTATACAAGAATGACCACAATTTCCTTTCTCAGGAATAAGTTAGAAGCTTTTGAAAACTTAAAGGTCTACAAGGAAATGGTTGAAAATGAAATGGATTCAAAAAAAAAATGTTTGAGATATAGTAATGGAGGAGAGTTCATTTCAAAGGAATTTATGGACTACTTCAGAAGACATGGAATAAAAAGACAATTCAATGTTTCTAGGACACCTCAACATAATGGATTTGTTGAAAGAAAGAACATGACAATATAGGAAATGGCTCGAACAATGCTAATGGATTCCAAATTGACAGATATCTTTTGGACACATGCAGTGCATATAATGCTTCACATTCAAAACAGAGTAATGCTTAGAAAAAACACCGACAAAACTCCCTACAAGCTATGGAAAGGAACACCAACAAATTTGAAGCACTTCAAAGTATTTGGAAGCAAATGTTATATCAAAAGAGAAGATGGAAGAATGGGAATGTTTGACTCTCATGTGGACAAAGGAGTACTTGTTGGTTACTCAAGTACAAGGAAAACATACAAGTGTTACAATCTAAGGTTGAACAAAGTTGTGGAAAGCATCAATGTAACAATTGATGAAATAGGTGGACGAGAATTAAAGGAAGAAGAAAATGAATCAATGGAACAACTTTACGAATAATAAGTAGAAGGGGAATTTGAAGAGGATTAAAAAGAAGTAGAAGAGAAATCTCAACAAGTGCCTCCAAAGCCACCTAGAAAATGAGTACAAAGGAATCATCCTTCAGATTAGATTATCAGAAACAAAGATATGGGAGCTGAGACTAGAAGAAGAATCTGTTCACCAGAACAAATGCACCTAGCACTCTCATCTACGAATGAACCAAACAGTTTTGAAGAGGCCAACAAGGATGCATTTTTGAATAAGGCCATGGAAGAAGAATTGGATCAAATAGAGAAGAATGACACTTGGGAATTGGTTCCAATACCAAAGAATAAGAATTTGATTGGCACAAAGTGGGTATTCAGAAACAAATATAATGAAGATGGAAAAGTTACAAGGAAAAAAGATAGATTGGTATGTAAAGGATATGCACAGGTTGAAGGAGTCGACTTTGAAGAGACATTTTCCACAGTTGCCAGAATGGAAGCAATCCAATTGATTTTATCTTATGCATACTCCAAAAATATTAAATTATATCAGATGGATGTGAAATCATCTTTTCTGAATGGGAAACTTGAAGAAGAAATCTACATCGAACAACCAAAAGGATTTCAGTTGTCAAAGTACACATATTACATGTGCAAATTGAAGAAGGCCTTGTATGGTCTAAAATAGGCTCATAGAGCATGATACTCTAGACTGGATAAATATACACAACAAACATGGTTCAGAAAAGGAAGTGCATACAACAACCTCTACATCAAGGTAACTCAAAATACTATTTTATTAATTGAAGTTTATGTTGATGATATTATTTTTGGAAGCAATTATGACATGTTAAGCTAGAAATTTGGAAAGGATATGCATAATGAATTTGAAATGTCATTATTCAGAGAGCTATCCTTCTTTTTGGGTCTTTAGATACGTCAAAGAAACCAAGGAATTTTTATTTCTCAAACTAAGTGTCGGCCCTTGACCAAGTTTTGAGGATCCTTGGTCATGTTTGACCTATTTTTGGGATTTTGATAGGCTGTCGAAGGCAGACCACAGTATGAAGCAAAGATCGAGGGATCTCGACCCCTTTTTAAGGATTTTTAGGTTTTGGGATTATGTTACATGTATGGGAATGTCGACCCATGGGTTTACCCATGTTTAGGCATGATTTTGTAATGTATAAACATATGTCTAGGCGATGTAAGGAAGGGGGGAATCTATGTGATGAATGGATAAGTGCCTTTTTGGTTGTAAGTTCTTTGTGTAGGCTGTGAGACTTGCAAGGCTGAGTGCAAGTGACTGTAAGAAAATTATGTAGGCTTTGTATTGTAACTTATCTTGGGGAAGGAGGATATTGTGAAGAGTGCGCAGATCTCCTGTCCTTTGCGAAGTTGATCTTGAGGCTTTATGCATGTAAGAAGATTGAAGGAAGCTAATAAAGAAGACGAGAGTTGGTGAACGTAGCCCCAGGGTGGGGGTGAACCATGTATATTCTGTGTTGTGAATGATTTGTGATTTATGGTTACTTTATTTTTTATGTGATTAAATTCTTAGTGCATTGTTAGATGATAGATGAATTTAATATGGTAGCTTAGTGCTGGATAATGTGAATGAATGCTAGATCTGATCTATATTAGTATTCTTAGTGCTTGGATCTATTGGGCCTATGTGAATGCTGCACCAATACATTATTAGGGTTTAGCTACGCTTTAAAATAAGATCGACTATTGATGAGTTATAATTGCTAAGTTCTTTGTAAGGTGTTACAATCACATATCCATGTCCTAGATAAGGTTGTAGACACCCGAGTCCTGCAACCACCCCTGCCTCTACCTCGAGTGAGACTTCATCTGCTTCGTAGGTGTTGTCGAAAGGGTAGGTAGTTAGGGTTTTTTTGGTGCATTGTTGTAGCGTTGAACCCTGGGTCTGCCCCTATGCCAAAAAATGGTTATATTGCTAGGACCTGAAACTGTGATTGCTAGGAACAAAGGAAAAAGAATCTTTGTGTGAAGATCGAACATGAAACTGTGATCTGGGAACTAAGGAAAATGAAGCTTTGTGCGAAGATCAAAACTAAAACTGTGAATTGAAAAAGAGAAAAGCTCTGTGCATAGAACTGTTTCCCTAGTACGCAGTACTACTTGACCTGTGAAGCTCTGTGCCAAGAGGAAGGGTCAGATATGGAGAAAAGAGGTAATATTTGAAAGCTTTGTGATCTAAGAAACGTATGAGTGAGAATTGTTGATTAAAGAGGTAATATCTGTAAGCTATGTGCTTTGTTAAAGGTAAGATAAGTGGAAAATTTTGTTTCAAAAGTATGGATCTAGGTATGTTTGATAAATTTTATCCTAGCTTGAAAAGTAAGGCACAAACAGAAGAAATACAATTTGATATAAGTAGATCTGATAAAAATAGTGAAAGATATGTTATACCTACACATAGAAAGAATGTTTGGACTAACTAATGGTTGCAATATCCTAGAAAGAATTTTTTGCAGGTTAGCTACTATGATCCTAGTGAGCAGTACAAGAAAGGCTGGGGATAATTTAAAATAAAATGAGGATTAAACCTTTGTTACAGTTGCAGAAGACCGAGACATATGGCTAAGGAATGCCCTGGTAAAATACTTAGTTGTCTTTGTTGTAAAGCTATGGATCATGAAGTTTTAGATTTCCCTAGAATGATTGCTAAGATTGAGAAAATGAATATGAGACCAGAAGACCATGAGGAAGGTCAAGACACTTAGACCATGGAAGAACCCCAAAAAGAATCAGAGACTATATTTCTGCAAATGAAAGAAACCCTGAATGATCACCGACATATCAACTTATCGGAGATCTTCAAAGAAAAAGAATGCATAGAAGCAAGAATAGGATCTTTCGACATCCACTGTGTTCTGGATTAAGAAACACAGGTGAATATTATGATAGAAAGAACTTGGGAAACTTTAGGAAAGCCTGCTATGATTCCTTCATTGGGAGAAATATGATTATTTAGAGTAAAGATGATGAACCTATGTGGAAAGCTCACCCACATATCTATGAGTGCCCATGGAACTTTGACGAAGGAAGAATTTGAAGTTGTTAAATTTATTGAGAACAATGCCCCATTTTATATATTAATAGGAAAACCTTGGATTGAAAGGGATCAGGCCAGAAGGAAAGAAGAAGAAGTCTTAGAGAAGAAAAAGCAAGAGTTGAAATATTTCATGACTAGGAGGATTGCACACTTGATTGCAGAATAGGAGAACAAATATAAGATATTTAAAAGAAGAAACTTGGATATCGAAGTTGGAAGAACAAAATAGGACTCACAGAATACTGAAGCACCTACCCCAGATACATATGAAGTATTTCCCCTGAATCCTAGGAAATAATCTCAACAGTGCGAAGTTACAATGTCAAAAGAGGATAAGAATCAGAATGGAAAAATGAATACCAAGACGAAGTTCACTGGAAATAAGGCTAGAAAGATCAGTAAGAAGAGAGCCAAGATCAAAAAATTATAGAAGGTTCCAGAGGGAACTTCACAGAAGGAAAATTTTCAAAACTGGAACTTCGTCGGGATATTAGAACAACGTCACATGGCACTTTGCCATGACGAAGAAATATAGCCGTTGGGAACAATATAACTGTTAGAACGATGCCCCGAATGGGTAGAAAGATATTTATGGTCAGAAATCTCGCCATCAAACCGTTAGGACCACATCGTAATGGACCGAACTGAAGTAATGAAGGCTTCTTGCCCATTGGAGAGATCCATTGCCTAGTTATCTACTTATTCCATCGAGCGTTGCACCGAGAACCCTTTTGCCAACCATGATTATCTGAGCCCACATATTAGCTGATTTCACACAGTGATCATTGCTCTATCACCATCCATCCTGTTACATTGAGCAGTTACTCTTCAAACCTGAGATATTCAACCACGAGCGTGGATGTTGGATGAGCTCAATGCCGCAGAGAAAGTCATCGAAGAAGTTCTCATCGACCTCATGACTGAAAGAGTAATGTCAGAAAGAGTCATGTCTACAAGTATACAAGCATCATCGACAAGAGGAGTGAAATCCTCTC
This sequence comes from Picea glauca, assembly GCA_000966675.3. Classification (NCBI taxonomy): domain Eukaryota; kingdom Viridiplantae; phylum Streptophyta; class Pinopsida; order Pinales; family Pinaceae; genus Picea; species Picea glauca. The sequence goes on from JZKD02S0723177.1 coordinate 290,436, forward strand.
CATCGACTGCTCATGGATCCGAACCATCCCGACCAGCAGCGGAGAAGAGAACCAAGCACAGAGATGACCTAGAAAATGCGAAGCTAATCCTGACCATATTACTCGACTACATCCTGCCTTTGGCCAGTGCGGTGAGTCATGATAGTGTGCCAATATATTTTGAGTACACCATGGTTACTGCGTACCTCCTGAAGGGGATACGTGCAGTTAGAGCGCAACATGACAAGATCGCAACGTTGAAGTTCAACAACTTCAACCTAGGAGATTGCAAGAACCATAGTATGCTCGCCCCATATAAATACTTGACCAGGATGAAGGGGAAGAAATAAAAAATAATCCTCAGTCATGGACAATGAACCTCACGCAGTCCACCCTTTTGAATGTAATGAAAATCCCACACTTTGGAAGGCACCAGGAAGTAAACGCTTGTGTCAAAATCCTACTTTCATGTTACCATGGTAGATACTTCTGGCTAGACTGCCGTATCACAGTCGATCCGATGCTGATCCATAGGATCATCGGATTGAGTATGCAAGGACCTAACCCACATGAATTCTACTGAGGAAAAGATATAGATCACGCATTAGCACAGAATATCAAGGTTACCTACGACAATGTTGAGAAGGGTATGCGAGGCTACAAGGTAGCTTCCATACAGAATGGCACAATGCACCTAGCATGCCAAATAATTGCAGGAAATATTGTGAGGAAGAACAGACCCACGTAGGTCACAAGATTTGTTGTTGACCTCACAAGGAAATGCATAGAAGGCCTACAGATGAACTAGGTGAAGTACCTAGTTAATCAGCTAGAATTGGATTGCTGCAAAGCACAGGATCAGGGCTATGAGTTCCACTTTAGCTGGCTCCTGATCCTCATCGTGTTTGTTTCTTGGGAGATGTTGGAAGGCAAGACCTTCCCCTATTTTGAACCATTCGAGCCGCTTGCTGCAAAGTTCACCATGCTATGGTACTCGAGCGATATTGGAAAATAGTGGCATTTGAACGCAATCTTTCACACGTATTATCTCCAGCTGAAGAGGTCCATTGAAGCTAAACCTCCCATGACGCCGAACACCCTACAAAGGTTCCAAAACCTGATGAAGTTTTGCACAGATTGGCACTTCATCTACATCATTGCGTGAGAAGATGAAGATAAGGAGGAGCTTCAGTCTTACTATAAGCTCACAGAAGAAGACCTCGAGGAGATAACTAAGGACTGGTCAACATAGCTCCTTATCCTCGCTGATCCTGCAGAGATGTCTAACCCTAAACTGGACAGCCCGAAGGCTTCTCAAAAAGAACATGACACACTCGAAACCAATAGAAGAAAGAATACCGATGAATTCCAAGACTTAAGTAATGCCTTAGAAAAGACTTCTTCAGTATCACCTGGCCGAAGGGGTGATGATGAAGTAGAAGAAATAAATGGCAAGGAAGATGAGCAGAAGCAAGGCAAAGTAAATCCACTTAGAGATGAGGATGATCCTATGAATAAGAGGAAGGTTTCTCCCCCAAAACCCTCTTCCCGGAATAAATCCAGAGCCACCTTGACTAAGATGCAGATTGTGCTCATTGGTGATGACTTTCATCATCGCAGTTGTAAACGATGCCTCGCAAGAAATATTGTAGAAACAAGAATCCAAGCAAGAGGATATGTACGATAGAATCAAGGTCAAACTCCAAGGATTACAACATGCCCTTCATTCCAGTTGTGCAGTGTCCACTACGCCCCTGCCGCCTAGAGAACCACAGTTGGGAGACAAGCCAACCGAACTCTGCAGACTAGATGATGCGACTGAATCTTTCCTTCATCACGCACAATAAGAAACAAAACAAGCCACCCAGGCCTTGAAGAAAGTGCAAGAAGTACTCGTAGAACAATGTCGATTTGCAAAGCAGGAGGAGGTTTCTCTCCAGACAAAGTTTGAAGAGGAGAAAGCATAGATTCAACAAGAAAAAGAACAGTTGTTCGCAGAGAAACTCGAAGTAAACGAAGCAGTCAACAAAGCACTTCGCTCTGTGACAGGCTTAGAGCCAAAGGAAGAAGACTAACTCAAGCATCAAGTAGAGCAGCTTGCGGAAGCTATCCAGCAGTTACAATAAAGAATAGCAAACTTAGAGCTCTGCATAGTGCCCGACACTCCGCAGGACATGAGGGATCAAAGAGAAGCAACCGCCAAGAGTGCAGTTGAGAGAATAAAGGCCCTTTCCATGGAATGTAAGAAACTCAATGATCACAGTGCCCAAACATATGAGAAACTCACTGAGAACCTAGAACTAAAGGCACTGGAGTCACAACTCCAGGAGGAAAAAAAGAAAGTAGAAACGAGACACGCACAGTTGAAGCTCCTGTCAGCTGTTGAAAGGACGAAGTGATCCCAAGAGTAGCACACTAATCAACAACAGGTCCACACCATTCAGAGAAAATTGATGGAAGTGAATCAGAGGCTCCAACCTATACAATATGAGGCTTGCCAACTGTTCGTAGAGATCGAATGCCGAGGAGCAGAACTGGAGAAAGTCGTCACTGTAGCTGAACAACACCTAGAGGGACATGTCAATGAAGTAGTCATGCAATAGTTCATTTAACAAGAGGTCATGGAACAACAACAAGTCGAAGTAGCTCGAGCTAAGATCAAGGCTTTTGAAGCAGAGCTACCCAGATCAGAGTGACTCAGGACGAGTCACAGGTGAGTGTTGGGGGCTTGTTGGCCCTTGACCAATTTTTGAGGATCCTTGGTCATGTTTGAACTATTTTTGGGACTTTGACAGGATGTCGAAGGCATAGCGCAAGACAAAGTGGAGATCGAGGGATCACGACCCATTTTTAAGGCTTTTCAGGTTTTGGGCTTATGTAACGGGTATGGAAATGTCGGCCCATGGTTTTACCCATGTTTAGGACCGATTTTGTAATGTATAAATAGATTTCTAGGTGATGTAAGGAAGGGGGGAATCTATGTTATGAATGGCTAAGTTCCTTTTTGGTTGTAAGTGCTTTGTGCAGGCTGTGTGAGACTTGCAAGGCTGAGTGCAAGTGACTGTAAGAAACTGTATGTAGGCTTTGTGCTGTAACCTAGCTTGGGAAAGGAGGATATTGTGAAGAGTGTGAAGATCTCTTGTCCTTTGTGAAGTTGATCTTGAGGCTCTGTGCATGTAAGAAGATTGAAGGAAGCTAATAAGGAATACGAGAGTTGGTGGATGTAGCCCTAGGGTGGGGGTGAACCACGTATATCCTATGTTGTGAATGCTTTGTGCTTTATGGTTGCTTTATTGTTTATGTGATTAAATGATTAGTGCATTGTTAGATGATATATGAAGTTAATATGGTAGCTTAGTGATGAATAATGTGAATGAATGCTATATCTGATCTTTATTTGTATTCTTAGTGATTGTATCTATTGGGCCTATGTGAATGCTTCACCGATCCATTATTAGGGTTTAGTTACACTATAAATTAATACTGAATACATATGAGTTATAATTGATAAGTGCTTTCTAAGGTGTTACAATCATAGATCAGTGTCCCAGCTAAGTTTGCAGACACCTGAGTCCTGCAACCACCCCTGCCTCTACCTTGAGTGAGACTTCATCTACTTCGCAGGTGTTGCCGAAAGGGTCGGTAGTTAGGGTTTATTTAGTGCATTGTTGTAGCATTGAACCCTGGGTCTTCCCCTGTGCCAACACTAAGTATATCAGAGAAATGCTAAAGAGGTTCAGAATGGAAGATTGCAAACCAGTTGCAAGATGAGAAAATATGATGATTCAAAGTGTACATACTAGAGGCAATACAATTCAATGATTGGTATCTTACTATATGTGACAACATCTAGACCAGATGTAATGCAGGAAGTTGGACATGTGGCATAATTTCAAGAAACACCAAAGGAATCACATGTCGTAGCAGTGAAGAGGATTTTCAGATATCTCAAAGGAACATAAGAGTTTGGATTATGGTATCCAAAAGGAAAGGATCTATCACTTATTTCCTACACATATGCATATTGGGAAGGTTGCATTAATGACCGATGAAGCACCAGTGGAAAAAGTTTCTACTTGGGTAAGTGTTTACTATCATGGCTAAGCAAGAAACAATCATCAATATCCTTATCTACAACTGAAGCATAATATATTGTAGCAACAACATGTTGTACATAGGTTCTATGTATGAAAAAAACTCTGACAGATATACATGTTGAGTATGATGAGCCCATTCCAATCTACTGTGATAATACAAGATCCATCAGTATCTCAAAGAACCCGGTGATGCACTCCAAGATGAATCACATTCCAATCAAGTATCACTTTCTACGTGAATAGTTTGCAGAGAAGAACATCAGAGTTGAATATGTGGGAACAAAAGAACAAGTGGCATACATATTTACAAAACCACTTCCATGGTAATCCTTTGAGTATCTTCGCCAGAGGCTCAGAGTAATTTCTACTCCAAAATGAATGCTTTTGAATGCTTATCTTATATGTCTTATATTTATACGAGGAAGCACCATAAAGAGGACACTTCAGGTTGGTAGATCATTTTAGGAAGAGTTTAGTCAGGGGGAATATCCCTAAGGAAACTTCAGTCAGGGGGAGAAACCCTAGATAGAAATATACCTTTTCATTGATGACAAAGGGGGAGAGATTTATCATATGCATAACATAGAGGCATGGTTCAAGGGGGACTGATGGTAACTGAGGGAGAATGAGTGATATGAATTCAGTATTACATGACATGACTTCAATATTGCATCAAAGTGTTTCCATCAATTCCAAAGGGGAATATTGTTGATTAATTGGGTTGGTTTTCATTGATGTCAACCCTTGAAGAAAGTTTGGTTAGCGAATTCCAGTAGCACAAAGGTTTAGGTAGTGGACCCAATTTTGTTTGATGGATAATGGTATGAGTTTTGATATATTTGTAGGTAATAATATTCTATATGGATAGTACATGTCATGCGATTTCCAGTGGTATGTGGAACATCACATAACTCCTCACGGTTAGAGATTTATTCCCATGTGAAGTTGGAGAACCCTCATGAGTAATCTAAAAGCCCCAAAAGGTCAAAGTAGTCAAAGTGTTTGCAAAGAAGAAATTGTTTAAATAATAAAGTGAAATGATGAGTGTACTATAAGTCAAAGAGGATGCAAAATAAATTATTTAAATAATAAAGTTAATGGATAACTTACTAATTATGGAAAGTGGTTAAGTTAAGTGGACAAGTGGTTATAAGTGGGTTAACCCTAAAATAATGAAAGTGGGTTAAGATGGTTAGAAGGTAACCCCTTGAGGAAGCTACATAAAAGTATAAATAAGAGGCAAGTGTATCTCATTCAAATCACACTTGAATATCATTGAATATCTATTTGTGTGAAAGGTTATTTGGGCAAGTATTATTGATAGAGAAAACTGCGGCAGAAAAAGTGCGGCAGGAAAAGTGTGGCAGAAAATGTGCGGCAGAAAAAGTTCGACAAAAAAATTGCAGCAGGAAAAGTGTGACAGAAAAAGTGTGGCAGAAAAATTGTAGCAGAAAAAGTGCGACAGGAAAACTACGGTAGAAAATGTGCGGAAGAAAAGTGCGGCAGAAAAATTGCAGTAGAAAAAGTTCGGCAAGAAAAATGCGACAAAAAAAGTGCGGCAGGAAAAGTGTGGCAAGAAAAGTGCGGAAGAAAAAGTGTAGCAGAAAAAGTGTGGCAGAAAAATTGCAGCAGGAAAAGTGCTCCAGAAAAACCACAGTAGAAAACATGCAGCAGATAAATCATGGAAAACAAATTGCAGCAGTGGATTTGTGGCAACAAAACCGTGACAACAAAATGCTACAAGAAGAAAAAAAGGTATGGTTCTCATATGTGTAGTGTTGAATTTATGAATCAATTTTAGGGTTTGCCTTGTAAATATGTTGGATTCCCTTTTGGGAGTTTATGGCTTGTTGTAGAGTTGATCTGATGCATATCTACTGAATTTTAGTATTGGTTCATGTTTGAGGGTTTTTGGTTGAGGTATGTTGCTGAATTTATTGGTACAGATAAAGGTTGTATAACAGTGAGGTTCTAGCACATGGTTTGAGGTACAAAGTTGTGGTATAGTGTTTGAGGTATATGTGATCAGAACAGATTGGTTGATGAGTATACATTGACAGGTTTCTCAGTGACATATTTAGTTTCTACATTTGAGGTATATGTGATTAGATCAGATTGGTTGATGGGTATACAGTGACAGGTTTCTTAATGACATATTCAGTTTCTACATTTTGCACTTATATTTCAGGGCGGTTGGATGGGCCAAGGACACGTGGTTGTAGCCACCTTCTGGTTTTATCCGAAGAACATAATGGGTTGTAGCCTCATTCTGGTTGTAGCCATAGAATTGGGGATTTGGAGATTCCCTTAGGTTGTAGCCTGAGAAACTAGGTGGTTGGAGCCTCCTTCCAGTTGCAGTTGGAAAACAAAGGAAGTTGGTGCTTCCAATGAATGTAATTCTTAAAGACATATAAGAAAAATAATTATGTGGCTTTCTCCCGCTTTGGGTTTCCATGTAAAACATTGGTGTACTGTGTATGTGTATGATTGCTCACTTGTTCATTGTTCATTTACTCTACAACTATTGGATGATATTGCTACATTAATATAACACTTGCATTTTATGGTGAAGAAGGATTAAATTGCTCTATTACTAATTCACCCCCCCTCTCAATAATCCAACAAAAATATTCGCTATCTACATTTTGACCATTGGACCCCCCCAACTCCTAAGTATCTCATCTCTCCTTTGTTAAGTTCGACCGAATGCGTTACAACACTTAGTCATTTTTCAACCTTTTGCAGTCGTGGGTTAACGGGTTCCTGGGTTCACAAAAATCTCAAATCCTATTTCGCTCCTATCTATCCCTGCCACCTTCATGCTTTTCCCAATACACATTTAGTATGATTTAATGCTAAAAACTCATCATGAAGGTTCCATAAAGATTGTCATTAATAGGTGAAGGGATCAAGGAGATCTCCTATTAAAACAAATTAAACCAGGATTTGTGGAGGATTATATTTTTCCTCTCAAGCATTCATTTTAAACATTATCTAGAGCTAAGGAATGTTTTCGTCAACTTATGGAAGCAACTTGACAAAAATTCTGTGGAGATAAATTGAACATTTTCAGGGGTGAGGACCAGAAATTTCAGTGGTCTAGAGCATATTCTTACTAATCATCCCCTTCTGCCCAGAAGGAAGTAATCTGGACATCTAGAATTGCTCATGCAGGTTGCATCCCAGAGTTTTTCGAATGTAAGGAGTTGGTCGCGTTGTGCACCGAGAGATATATTCCAAGCTAGCAGATCATTCAATTTCAGGACCATTTCCTTGTCTCTCTGTTGCCTCAGGTATTTCGTAAGATGTTGAAACTTCCCAAGCCAATGCTTACCTTCAAGGGTGAAGATTGAAAATAATTCTTAAAGAATCATGACAATGGGTTGGACTTCTTACCTGATTTCCTAGAGAACCCAATGACCGTCCCTGAAGACATCACGAGATTGCAGGTTGGCTCATTTAAAAATCCCTTCTGGGAAATTGCTTCGCTATTCATGAGGGTAACAGGACAAGAAACTACAACCAACATTTCCCGCATGATTCTTTACATTTTATACTTTACGGTTAAGGAACACACCATATTCGATTGGGGAAATTTGATTTCCATTGAAATCTCTACCCAATTGTCACAATACAAAAAGGAGAAGAAATTCTTTATGTCCTCTTATTTGGTTTTCGCGATAGCACATTGCTGTCAATTTATGAGATTATTTGTGTGTAAGAAGGTAAACTGTGAATTCAACCCGGTAACCTTCTTGTATAAAACATTATGGAGGCACAAAGCCTCTCAGTATTTTTATGAAGTTTTTAATGACTTTGTCTCAATTTTTAAAGGTTTTTTGTTTGGGAAGGACACCCCCCGGATGTCTTACCAGGTGAGTAAGTTCCTGGATAGGAAGGGGACACTGGAACAAATGGATAATTATAATGTCATAAGGATTTTTAGTTGCAAGGAAAATCCTTCCTTCCTTCCATGCCACATATATGGAAAAATGTTTGTTACTGAAGTAGTAAGGTAGTACAAATACTAGTTGCATTTTTTCCATGAAAAGAGAAAAAAGACAATTCATACCTCTACCTTGGAAAGTGGGGGACTTCATATTCATAAATATGAACAATATTGATGAATTTGCAGGACAATTCCACAGCCTGAATCTAAGATATGTTGAAAGGATAAAAGGGTTTGACCCTAGAGGAATTTTTGTAGAACATCTACTGGCAATTGGCTTTAACAATTCCTTTATTAATATTGTTTTGAATGAAGAAGAATATAATGAGACAATCACTCCTTCTTGTGACACTGGTGACCTGGAAACAATACTCAACACTAATGAGTCATACAAACAAAAAGGAAAATGTCCCAGCAAGAAGAGTTCCCAATCCTCAAATGCCACTAAAAAAAGTACAACATCTCGGAGCAGTGCTCCAACGACCCACCCAATTAAGAAAGTGACCCACATTTCTTCAGGAGGAGGAGGATATAGAAACCCTCCTTTGGGAAAAATTGAAATCTCCCATAAACTTCCATTGAGGAAGAAAATAAAAAATATTGTGCAAGAAGAGGAAGAACCTCGAGTCGAAAGTGACATCCACGACTTCTCCCTTGAAGATATGGAACTCGAGACTAATATCGAAAAAGTGTTCCCTAACGCTGATCAATTAGGAGAAATGGCTCACCAAAATCCTGTAATGGAAGTAATTGAGAGCGAGACCTTCGATGAAGAAGAGTCTTTTTTATTTCAGAGAATTGTTTTTGACAGCGAGTCCAAAAATTTGATTATTGAGAAAAGAGATGTAAAGAATAAAAGGGGAAATCTCGTTTAGAAGTTAACCTACAAAACATGCGGCCTTCCCAAGTTTCTCGAATTCACCGATCAACTCTATATTCTCTAGACGATTCTATTGAAGGCCTTGAAGTAGAGATTGCCAAGTTAAAGGAAAGAATCAACAAATTGGAAGAATCTTTAATGCCTCTTCCAGTACTTGCTAGTCCTTTAGCAATGATTGGGACTACCACACCTGCAGCTAAATTGAAATATATTCAAGCCTACTCACATCATCCAGGGGATATGTGGAGAATAACATTAAGAAAAGAATGGAACTAATTACAGAGGCTTGATAGATTTCAAATAACATGGTTTCTTTTGGAACGAGAGCACATGATTTCCATGAATATTTAAATGTTTATTTGAATAATGAAGAAGGATTTTACCTTGACGTGGTCGTACCCTTTGGTGTTAAAGTTACCAATATGACATATTTGAGAAGAAGAGAGGAGGATATCCCTTCTCTGAACCAGATAAAACAACTGAATGGATGCTGGAAGGAAAAGGTTAAAAATTTGAATATCATTTTCCAAGCATGTGACCAAGTTGTATTGAAGAAGGAAGAACTATTCAAGAGGCTGACTAAGATAGACCTAGCCAGAAGCACCAATGAGGTCCAAGACCCCAAATTGATCCTCAACTCGTGGTTCCTAACCAAGCAAGCCTTTGATGAAAAAGGTGATATCTTTAAAGGGTTATCATTTGAAAAGTTATATGGCATTCTTGAGTATAATGAAGATGATGTAGACAACTGGCTAGTGGATTATTTAGTAAAAAATTAAGATATTGAAGAAGCTTTGCGTAATATTTCTATTGATCTAAGGGACTTGGAGGGAAAGATATTCAATATAAAATCTGGCATGAAATCAACGTGGAACCAATGAGAAGCTACATCAAAGAGTGGTTTAAAAAAATATCGACAAACTGGCCGATGAAGGGAAAAAGGAAGTTGAGACGGTTCCTGTAACCGTCAATGAAAGCAATAAAAAGGACATCAACAAGAAAGTGACAAGAGGAGAGATACCATCATAGTAAGTTCATACTAATCAAATCCTTCTTTCTTTATCAAGTCCTTCATCTAGTTACTCCACCTCTTTAAATAGAAAGGTTTAACCGAACAATGATAATTTCCTTTTTGTTCTTACTAGGTCTTGTTGTCTTCCACCTCCGACTTTCTTCCTTCTACAAACTTCATTCTTATATATATTTTCCTTATGGTCCGCGGGAGCCCCAATCCCAGTCTTTATGAAAAATGCATTTAAATTTTGAATAATATGTAATAAATTATATAGTTTTTAGAAATTTCAAGAGAGCTATTTTGGAAACAATCTCGACTATACTTTGTAACCCAATTTTATGAATATAAAGTATTTAAGGTTGATCTATCATTATCTTTGTTTGATATTCCCATGTATCACTCTGTCAAAGTTCTCTTATGCATACAGATCATTTCCTTTTATTTTTATGTGATCATAAATCTTTAGCCAAACTATTATGGATGTGAGGAAATTTTGCTTATTTAATTTAAATGTTTGAATGTGTGTGGTTCCTGGTCCATTCTCATGAAATTTCTTTAAAAGAAAATAAAAACATTTTTTGTTTTTTCAATCTTTACTTTTTCTTTGATTACCACGATGGACTTCTGTAAAGTCCCACATTATGAAGACCTAGAGTCCCATGAAAATCATAATAGAGGAGTACCACCTCTATAAAAACGTAGGGGGATTTGTGTCCTCGTGAGGTTGTCATTTCAGTCATAATGGATTCAAGCGTCAACAATGCTTTAGTGTGCACATGTTCTAGGAATGTGCGCACATTCGTACTGGGAATTTTTTGCTGCCAAGCACACTCCATTACCTCATCTATTTCAAGGCTGACAAACAATCTACGACATCTTCTGAAAAACAATAACACAAACATACATGTATTTATTATTTTAGTGTTCTTGTTTGATTCATTAATAGTTTTGTGCTATTTCCATACTATTGTAGGAAAATTTGGAAGACAAATTTTTCAAGTGCAATTGGAATTGTTGTTTGTATATTCTTGTTTCTTCTTGGAATTGGAAGACAAATTTGTCCAAGTGTAATTGGAATTGTCGTTTGCATCTTTGTGTGTATTCTTGGAATTGGAAGAAAAATTTGTCCAAGTCCAATTGGAATTGTTGTTTGTATCTTCTTGTGTCTACATGGAATAGAAAGAGAAGTTTGTCCAAGTGCAATTGGAATTGTTGTTTGTATCTTCTTGGAATTAGAAGAAAAATTTGTCAAAGTGAAATTGGAATTGGAATTATTAGATGTGTCTTCTTTTGTAATACAAAAAAATAATTTCTCCACTTGGTTGTGCCTTATTACATAATACAAAGAAAAATTTGTGGTGGGTGTTTAGAAGCCAATTTTTATCTTTAAACATAGGGCACTGACATATTTGAGAAAGAAAGTCCTCGAGAAAAAAGAAATCGATTGAAAAGGTAGAAGAAGAAAGAGAAAAAACAAATTACGTATGTCAAAGCATATGCTTTAAGAATAGGGAAATCCAATTTCTAACATAATAGATGTCGCTATTATTTATCTTCCATCACCAGAAGCAAAGAGCAAGAGTTCATTAGAGAGAAATCCATCCAGTATCTCATCAAGAAAACTTGTTGTGGGTGACCAGATGATGGAGGATTTTCTTGGAGATGATTATACAATGGATGAAATTAGAGAATCAACCAGTGTACAACATTGTGGTGAATAATTTCTTGTGGTGCAATTTATTTTTGGACAATCAAATGTTCTAGAAACTAGTAAATACCATGTCCACTCTCCTCCCACAGTTTATATTCCATTGATTGAAGGGGTAAGAACTGCAAGATTGTTAACTCCATACTAGGGAGGTCAAGTGTGACAGAATAGGGGTTCAACATCCCTACCTAGATTGAGCATTGTGCGGTGAAGAAATCCTAAACACATTTAGGTTGATGAAAGTGGTCTAGAATCACTTGAAGGTAAGTTACCTAACTATACTATTAGTTATCACTCTTATTAAATCATTAAAGAGTATTTTGAACCAAAATACAATGTTGCTAAATGTCAACTATTTTTAGCTTTGTTAAAGTCTAGAAGTTTGACTATTATTAGGATAATTTTAGGCATTTAAACAATCAAAAGTGTAGAAAAAAGTAATCATATTGTTATATACCTTGTATATGATTTTCAACGAATTGGTAAGAAATATCATTCTAAAGACCGCAATGCAGCCCGACGTGTCTTGTCACAATCAATTGTTAGCAAGATCATGAGAAAACATAATTTTCTACAACAAACCTATCACCTATTGAAATGAAATGTCAAAGCCCTTATTAAGTATTCTCATAGACGGGACAACATCGACATAGGTGGCCCAATAGATTTGTGGGCTTTCACTGGTAGAGTACCTCGTTCTGACATGAAGTTAATTGGAGCGGTTAAGGGACTAGTTCAATATTTATGGAATGAGAACACTAGGCCTTATTCCAACCAAACATATTTACTAAAATTTAGAATGGGATCTAGGGACCATGAACCCCATATTAAAAACTTTCTTGACATTACACAAACAAAATTGTATGAGAGATTCAAAACAAAACATAGTGCACTTGACTGTGGCCAAAGATCTTTCCATAAATCCAAGCCTTGGTATGTTCAAATAAACACAATCTGTAACACATGTTGTTGTAGATATCACATTGAGTATGGTTATTATTATGAAAAACACACACACACACACACACACACACACACACACACACACACATACACACATATTTTTCATGTTTTGCATAACACCGTTTTGCGGGAATGCTCAGTTATATTGTTGTCGTCATCATCTAGATACTTTATTCACATCATATTGTGTACAAGGCCATAGGTTTTTACATTTGATAAAAAAATATGCATAGATGGGACATTCCCTAGGTGCGCTGGAATGACATTACTGAGAAAGTGCACCCATGTAAGTGATGGGTTTGAATTGGGGAGGAAGGAGGTTTCCTTGCAAATATTTAAATATATAACATATGATATTGATGGAGGATAGGAAATAAAAAATATACAATTGGTTACTTCCCAAGTATGATTTTGTGACTTCATGAAGTACTTTGTTGAAAAGACATGACATTAGTTTCAGCATGTCCATGTGGTTCGATGGCAGGACAAACATTTCGAATATACATAGATACATTTCCTGTTGGTACTATGTTATAAGTGGTTGATTTTGCCGAGAACTACACCCTTCAACCGTAAAATGAGATTCAAATCCAATATTATCACTAAGAGTAGGTCAACATAATGGTCCATATCACATACATGCATGGACCAAATAGTAATGAACAAAACATATTTATATTGAAAGAGTATCACTTATACATAAGCGATGATCGATGCCATGAATTAGCCTACGTACAACATTGTTTTTAGTTGATCTACAATCACCTTAAGGAGAAGAACATACAGATGGATCAACATTAGATTTGGTCAGATGGTTGCGCAGGCTAGTTTAAAAATGCTCGTGTATTTCAATGGTTGTGTATGTTGCACAAAAAATAAAGGTACCACACATTTGGAAATATTTTGAGTCTAGGCATGGGAAAGGGGAGCATGATGGAGTAGGTGCATGCATCAAAAGAGCGTTGTGCAGGCAAGAAATAAAGTTCACAATTACTTCCCTAATTTGAGATGAAAAATCTATTGTTGAATGTTGTTCTTCAGTAATGGGAGAGGGAACATGAACCTGCGAAGACCAATCACATATGAAAGGACATGAACATAAATATTTTTAGGAGGTGGTCGATGTAGATCGATCACAATGGTATGAATGAAAAACAATCTAGGGAACTCATGGATTCCATTAAGTTATAACATCATACAATGCAATAGTTGAAATATGGATGAGAAAACTCTCTTGCTTCTATGGTCCATGTACTAGTAATGAATGGGATGATTGTGAATCGACAGACTGGGTTGGTATATGGGATTGTGTAACACTCCCCATTGGTCAAAGAATAACTATGGAATCATCCTAGTTGGAGGAGGACCACTCAAGTATTTCAACAAATTATGACCATGTCTCAGATCTCGTACTGCGAGGTTCATTGATTCCTTCTATTAAATTTTGAATAACTAGCATTAATGTTTTATGCTATGATCATTTAGTGGACTCACATTTTGGCACTCCATTTTTTGCAGGGCACATATACTTAGTGGTTTCCACAAGAGATAATGAATGGGGCATTGATTATTGGCTGACATGATGCTTAGATGGAAATAATACCCTCATGTGATTAGTAACAGACTCCGAAGGCATTAAATTTCCAATTGGGTCGATGGTTATTAAAGGAGAATATCTGAAACATGATGAAAGAACACGAAAGAAACATGGTTATGTATTTCAATATTATAAACCAGTTCAAGTCGTATACCAATTTACAAACTTGGTTACTGGTACAAAAATCCAACTATAAGCAATTCCAAGAAAGAACTCATCAAAGCTATGATACTTCTTTCCTTACTCTGAGCATGAGAAGTTAATGGACACCGTTAGTATTAGAAGTGATCCCGATGGTCTACTTGAATGCCCATAGGTATGTAAAAGGAATAATTTTGTCTTCATTTTGACTGCTGTTAAAATATTTGGAATGTTGTTAAAATATATCTTGCCTTAAAATATTTTGGTATTTAAAATATTTTGACTACTGTTAAAATATACCTTGCCATGCCATGCCTTGCCTTGCCTTTCCTTTCGTTGCCTTGCCATTCCTTCACTTTCCTTTCCTTCACTTCCCATGCCGTACCTTTCCATGCCATGCCTTTCCTTGCCATGCCTTCACTTTCCTTGCCTTCACTTGCCTTGCCTTCACTTTCCTTTCCATGCCTTTCCTTGCCTTACCATGCCTAGCCTTGCCTTACAATGAAATGCCTTGCCTTTTCTTCACTTGACTTTACTTTCCTTGCCATGCGTTGCCTTTCCTTACCATTCGATTCCATGCCATGCCTTGCCTTGCCTTTCCTTGCCTCTCCTTTCTTTCCCATGCCTTGCCTTGCCTTTCCTTTCCTTGCCTTCCCATGCCTTTCCATGCCTTCCCATGCCATGCCTTTCCTTGACTTTCCTTTCCATTCCTTTCCATGTCTTTCCTTCCCATGACTTTCCTCTCCTTGCCTTGCCTTCCCATGCCTTTCCTCTCCTTGCCTTACCTTCCCATGCCTTGCCTTGACATTCCTTCCCATGCCATGACTTTCCTTACCTTGCCATGAAACAAGAATAGAAAAAATATAAAAAAAAAATAACAAAAAACGAAACATAACAAAGAATAACAAAAATAATAAAAAAATAAACATTGCAATAAAACAAGAATAACAAAAAAAGAAACATTTCCATGCCATTGCCATTGCCATGCCTTGCAATTAAACCCTAGGAATACACCTTGACACCTTTTATTAATTTTCTGTCATAATCTTCAACCCTTTAGGGCTGTCATGTCTTGAATATTGTAGGGATGTCATGTGTCATCTTGCATTTAAGCATGCATTTTTTTTTATCTAAACCCTAGTTTAAGCCTGGAATTTTGGCCCACTTTATTTTAATTATTACTTGTTTTAAGGGTTGTTATATTTTTCCTTGTATTTCCTTGCCTTTGCATGCCCTGCCATGACATGCCTTACATTGCCTTTCCTTGCCATTCCATACCTTGCCATGTCATTCCTTGCCTTGCATTGACTTTCCTTTCCTTTTGATTCCATTCCTTTCCTGCATTGCATTGCCTTACCTTGTCATGCCATGCCATGCCTTACCTTGCCTTGCATTTCCTTTCATTGCCTTGCCTTGCCATTCCATGCCATTCCATCCCATACCTTGCATTGCCTTTCCTTGCCATGCCTTTCCTTGACTTGCCATGACTTGCCTTTCCATGCCTTCCAATGCCTTGCCTTGCCTGCCTTCCCATGCCATGCCTTGCCTTTCCTTGCCTTCACTTGCCTTCACTTTCCATGTCATGCATTTCCTTTCCATGACTTGACTTTCCTTTCCATCCCTTCACTTTCCTATCGTTGAATTGCCATGTCATGACTTTCAATGCCTTGCCTTGTCATGCCTTCAATTGCCTTTCCTTTCCTTGTCATGCTTTGCATTCCCATTCCTTGCCTTGCCTTTCCTTGCCTTTCCATGCCTTGCCTTGCCATGCCTTCCCATGCCATGCATTTCCTTTCCTTTCCTTCACTTGCCATGCCATGCCTTGCCTTGCCATGCCTTGCGTTCACTTTCCTTTCCTTGCCATGCCTTTCCTTATCATGCCTTGCCTTGCCTTGCCTTTCCTTCCCATGCCTCACCTTGCCTTTCCTTTCCTTCCCATGCCTTGTCTTTCCACGCCTTCCCATGCCATGTCTTGCCTTTCCTTGCCTTGCTTTCACTTGCCTTCACTTTCCATGCCATGCCTTGCCTTGCTATGCCTTCACTTTCCATGCTTTTCCTTTCCTTTACATGCCTTCACTTGCCTTGCCTTGACTTTCCATGCCTTTCCTTCTCATGCCTTGCCTTGCCTTGCCTTTCCTTCCCATGCCTTGCTTTGTCATGCCTTCCCATGCCATGCCTTACCATGACATACCTTTCCTTTTCTTTCCTTATCTTCACTTTCCTTCACTTGCATTCAATTTGCATGCCATGCCTTGCCTTGGCACACCTTTCCTTTCCATGTCTTCACTTGCCTTTCCTTTCCTTGCCATGCCTTGCCTTACCTTTCCTTCCCATGTCTTGCCTTGCCTTGCCATGCCTTCCCATGCCTTGCCTTGCCATTCCTTCCCATGCCTTGCCTTTCCATGACTTGCCTTTGCATGCCCTGCCTTTGCATGCCCTGCCTTTCCATGCCATGCCTTTCCATGCCTTTCCTTTCCTTGCCTTTCCATGCCTCATTGAGAAAAACCCTAGTGCCAAAGATAATCCAACAAACGATTTTCTGGTGGACATAATGACAGTGGAGGGTGTTAGCGCCGTCGTTTTTATTTTTGGTTAGAGTTGGTCTTAGTCAAGTCATGGTATGTGTTTCGAAGCATGTGAGGTAAGCTACCGAACAACAAAGGGGTCGAAGTCAACAAGTGGTTGGTTGGATCTTGGAGTCGGGAAGGGATGTTAGAGTCAAAACATGTGTAAATGCTACAGGTTTGTTCCCAAAGAGTCAGGTCCTGTCAGAAAGGAATCTTTTACGTGCCGAAGGTCGAGGCAAGTTGTTAAATAGAATTCATGTCAGTTGGTGCAATTACCATCATCAACGCATTATGAAGTCAGAAGGAATGAAAAATCATGACGCTCATATCATGTATACTCTGCAACTCATATCAACTGTACTTTACACACCCTAAAATGTACTCGTCGTACAGATATGCTACGTAAAATCTTCAACTTACCTGAAACCTCCAGTGACCATGAATTCAATGTTCCCTGACACGATTCCACCTCTCACCTGCTTTGTTATAAATTCTGGTTGTTCTGCATGCATTCTATTCACCAGCCAAGATTATGCATTGTTTGTAATTCTTATCGCCAACCAATGTTAATCAATATTACTGCCTCGGGCCCATGCCAAATCCACCTCATGCAGAAAAAATACACGTTGCACCATGGAAACCTCCTAGAGCTTAAGGAAGGGAACATGAAGTGGCAGAAATGGTGGCCTCGAGCCCCAAAAATTGACGTTGGTCAATGAAGATCTGGAGGTCAGAGATTCATTTGAATAGTTCAGATGGATGGCCTTTTGTGGAAAAATCTAAGGATTCAATATAAAACTAGCAGAGCAGTTCACACTTTGTTTCAACAGATTATGCGTGGTGATTAAGGGTGTCACTTTCCAGGTGACAGAGGAAACTATGTCGATTGCAACATAGATCCCTCTGCTCGGCGAATGGTAGTTTAAAGGCATTCCCTTGGGCACGCGATGCTATGAAGACTTCATCAAGTGAGAATGTTTAGGTGGTGTTGTCGTCCTTATACACACTTGCAAACGTGAGCAAAGTCCAACTCACTTAGTGTGTCCTTGGAGGCACACTGCCTAGGTTCAAAGCCCACGCTGTCACTTTGGCTTGAACCTCTTCTGTCTAGGATTACTCCTAGGGAAGCCAAGGGGGGTAGACCCTAGTTACTAGATATGATTTAACGTTATGTCTAGGAGTTGATTTTAATTATTTACAAGTTTTGGGGGGAGATGAACCTATGATGCTAAGGCAACAATGCAAGACACAAGATTTACTTATGTCAAGAAATCCTTTCCCTAAGTCAACTAAGACTAATGCCTAATATTTTTCAAAGGGGTCAACTAAAGTTAAGGGTGTTTGATTACAAAATAATTACAAGTTATTTACAAAGGTACGATAAGATTATAATAAATAATGAAAGGATAGTACAACAACTATGAACAAGAGGTACAAGATATACAAGATACAAAAATATCCAAGTGCTTTAATGTGTAGGTACTCAAAGATATTTAAAACATAAAGATCATCCACATTAAGCCAAGCATGCCCCAATAGCACTTACTCTATTGGACTTATTTTCAATGGCAACCACAACACTCAAGATTGAACAAGATGATGCCTCCAAATGGGATACATTATCTCTTGAGGGATCACACCATAAAGAGCATGAAAAAAAATACTTGAAAGAACAAATGCTCAACAATATTTAGTTAATTATCCCACAAAGTAAAGAAATGTTACTTGCATAAGAAAATGAAGAGATATATGTTTGCAAGCAATGTTTTAAACAACCATAAGATATACCTAAGAACGTGATTGCCTAAAACACTAAGTGGATTAAGGGTTGCTTAAAGATTTTAATTTCCCACCCCCTAACTAAGTGTTGAACCAAAATCCTCCTCCCCCAATTACCAAATGGTTGCTGGATGCTCAAGAAGTTAGGCAACGAGGCCTACCCTAGCTTCACAGGTCAAACCTAAAGACCCGAGTACTCCCGAAAAGGACACTGCGTGCCGTGAGACTGACCCTGGCCTAACACCTTCCGTTGCCTTCCTCAAGCTCCATTTTAGATGGCGAAGATGGTGGATTTAGGTGTCCTATTAAGTTTAATATATTATTATGCCTTAGGACTAAGTTTTCAGGTGTGTTTAAGAGTGTTTTATTGACTTTTACTTGCCCAAAAATAGTGAATTAGGCCCAAAACCGAAACTTCAATCAGCTACAAAAGTGTTCTTAAACCATTAAATTATAGCATTGAAACAATGAAAGAAACTTGAGATAAAATCTAAATTGAAAGGTTATCCTTATACCATGTGATTAAAGCTTCAAGATATGAAGAAACTTGAAATAAATGAATGCTACGAAAAAAAATAAAAACTTGCCAAAGAAAATAAAAGTGCTTTAGCTTATCACCACTTAACCATGAATATTATTGTATTAAGATAAAGTGCTAAGAGATGAAAAGTGTTTGATGAAACAAAAATGTGTCCCTATACCATATACATGCCTCAAATACACTCCACAATTAGATGATGGGGAATGGCCTTAAAGATAAGTTGATTGCAAGTTAAAATGATTAATTTTTAAACCATTATCATTGCATTAAACCATGTGCATGTTGGATTATAGCATGTGTAATAAAATTTGAAGAAATCTAAAGCATGTAAAAGAGACTATGCCTTAAAGGATTAACCCAAGATTTAGTATGTGTATGAGATCTACCTCTAGAATATTTTAATCATTTAAGCCTAAGTAAACCATCAAAACATAACTAAGCTAGCTAACTTGAAATGAAAGGCAAAGGGACAAACCACTTACAATGGCACAAGGTGGAGGCAGGCCTACCTTTATAGTGCCAAAGAGGGTTGAAAAGAGAAGCAAACTAACTATGATTAGCACAACTAGCCACACGTCCTTGCCCTAGTGAAAAGTGGGGAAAAATAATGATGAAATTATTGAAATTACAACTAAGCCCCAGCCTCACAATTTTGGGGGTTTCTCACCCAAGGTGTAGGCACAAAATATTATTTACAAAAAATAAGATTATACAGAAAAGAATAAGCTTCAAAGAACTTGCCAAAAATGCTATAAAAATGAAGGAGAAGGGTGGGATTTTTACCAAACCAAAGGAGGGACCTTTGGGAGTGTTTTTTGACCAAAAGTGGGCAGCAAAACACCTTGACCTGATGAGAACCTGCAAAACCCAACAAGCTATTGCTTGCTGGAAATGCTGCACACAACAAGAAAAGTGAGGAAAAATTTCTGTTTTTAGAGCAGACATTTTACACATAAAAATTTCAAGTGAAAATGTATTTTAGGTGACCTATATATGATGGTTATCTAACTGAAATATGATGTAAATAAAACATAAAATCATAATAGGAAAATCATGGAGTTTAAAAGGGCCTTGAGGGTAGACTCCTCCTTGAGGCTATCCCAACAAACTCTAGAGGCAAACCTGCAAAACTTCAAACAAAACGTGAGGTATGCAAGTAGATAATATGATTGAATGGACTAACAAAATAAAATACTTTACCATACTATCCACCCAACATATATAGTTCAACAATAACACTATTGATTAATCTACCGAAGTAAAATACTTTACTCAAGAAATCTACTCAATGTAACCCAAGATGCCAAGGCCACAATATCACCTCATATACAAGAAGAGACAAGAACACTCTTTGTAATTCCAATCATCCAAAGCTTCTATATTAATCCAAAATGGAAAGTCTTGAAGCAATGAATTGCTCCAAAACCCTCAAGAGAAAAAGAATGGATGCAAGGTGGAAAAGAGAGAGAGATGAGATGGAGATCAAGTAGCATAACCTTAGCTCACGATATGGTGAAGAAAAGAGTGAGGGAAGGTTTCTATTTATACTTGGAGAGGAAAACATACCTCTCTTGGATCAATTCCAAGTGTCCGCGACCAAGCACAAGAGAGAATCCCAAGGAGGGGGGCGCAACTCTAGGGTTTTGGCTAGGGAAAATGAGTTGGATGTGAGTTGTAGGAGGTGGGGCTAGGTAAAAAGGTGATTTGGGGGGATAGGAAGGGATAAACACATGAGAGATGGGTCCACCACCCCTTAAAATTCAATTTACAACATTTCACCAAGCAAGGGGGGGTGCAAATCCCCCTAGGGGCATGAGGGTTCAAGTGAGTGAGTGGGTGAGGGGGTGTGTAAAGGTTGGATTAAGTTGGTTTGGGTAGGTTTAGGTTAGGAAACATCTATTTTACATTTTTACATATTAACATCACCCTATTACCTCAAAATTACAAAAAGACATTTTTAATATGTCAAGACTTGGCAATTAAAATTGTTGTTTTTGACTGACTGAGACTCCTGGTGGACAAACACCTAGCATAAGTTGTCTGACTGAGTTGAAAATTGGTCCAAGGGTGTAGGGGGTGTATTTCCATTTATTTTGAGCACAAATACCCCTATCAAAATCCCAAGGGCCTAGTTTTTACAATTTTTGCTCAAAAATATTTAATTAATTAAATAATCAAACTTCCAAACTTAGGAAAATTTAATTAAAATTTAATTAATTAAAAAAATTCTATCTAGACTCGATGGAATTCCGCGAAACGTTCTAAGATGTCATGCATGGTCATTTACATCATTCCTAAACAATAGTTACTAGAAGATAACTCCACTAGAACACCCTTCACCACTTTGGAGGAATTATTGCAGGTGTGAGGGAAAAACTCAAGGGAAATTAATAAGGCTGAAAATCCCAATTAATAACTCGAGGACAAAAAACCCTCGATGAAAGGAACTCTTCTAATGAATAAATCTCAAGGTAATTGACCTAACTATGAGCCATGCAGACCTATTACATTATTAACCCACGTAGGGGTGTAGAAATTTCGTTTACAAAAAGGTGTGATGGAGACATAAATTCCCCAGTAGAACCAAACTGTCTTCGACATATTAGCATCTGGTGATGCATCTCTTCATGGTACATGGATTTGACCCCCTAGTTGTATAGGTGGTCAACATCTGGCTCCACATGGGGACGTGTGTTAAATCTTCTCACATTGGACGAAGAGCATACGAGAATCCAACGTCTACAAAAAGGTGCTCACCAATATCCAACATAAGCATATACATATATACAATGAAATAAACAAATTCTATAAACAACATCTACATAATGAAATAACTAAAGTACAACATTATAACTACAAAATGAATCTATGATATAGAAATAAATCTAAGTACATATCAACATAATGAATGAAACAACACAAAATTGAAATACAAGGAAAAGGGTTAGAGATACATTACATAGGGTGTATCTTTGGACACCAAGTTGCCACATGAAGAAACACTTCAAGGAGGGGTACTCTCACTAGCATGTTTGACTTTATGTCGTCCCACTGGCTGAGAAGAGTTGCTAGAAGACTGATACACTTTATGTTGACTATTTATCCTTTCATGTGAATCCTAGTTTCTAATCTTAGGCCACTTGGGGTAGTTCCCCTTAAAAAAATTATGATGTTTTTCCATAGGTGCCAAGTGAAAAATTTGTGAACTTAATATTTCCTTAGAAGGCTTGGCATACCTTTTATTAGGGATGATGTACTTTACTTTGTCAACATTAAACTTATCATCCTTAGTGATTCCCATCAATTTTTCATCACTTATCTTCTCTTTTACTTTCCTCATTGTTGAAAAGTGATGAGGGTGTGGCCCGAGAATCCCATCTGACTGTTTTTGACATTTAACTGATTCTATTGATAGAGGTTGAGTTGACGACATATTTTCAACTGACAAATCCAACTCTGACATTAATTCTGAAGGAGGCACAATATTATCCGTCTTATCCAAATTTTCCTCAAGAAAAGTCACATCAAAAGAATCCATGGGGTCCCAAAGATTGCAAATTCTTGGGGGTTTTCTATTAATTTCCATCTTAGTAAATTCCAAAGTATGTTCTATCTCATAACATCCCATTTCTTCTTCCCGAAAAACAATCTCATTTTCCTTTTTTCTAGGATCTTCCACATGATATTTTCTTTCCATCTCTCTATTTAATCTAAACTCTAAACCATTTGGAGTTGGAATGGTGGCATACATTAAATCCATATGTAAACTACCACCTCAATTTGCAGCTGTCTTTCTATTTAGCAACATACCCCAAGTATTTGGTACATCAATTACAACAATGTCCATCTTAATCATGATATCTGGGAATGCAGCTAAGTGTACCTGTAAACCCTTAATCAAACCATGCACCGCTATGGTTCTGCTATCCATAGCACAAATGTTATGATAAGGCCTAGATATTCTTATTTTCAACTGCTCCATTACTTTATTAGTCATAACATTTTAAGTGGCTCCTAAATCTAGCATACAATTATGGAGAATAAAATCATTCACGAGCAAGGATAGGAAAAAGGGTCTATTTTTTTCATTTCCCCTATCCATATTTTGTAGAATCACCGGTGCATCCTGATAAGTTCTTGTTGGTGGGATGTCAACACTTTTTTGAGAGGGACAATCTATGGCTTTGAGCAAGTTCTCCCTCTAAGAAGCAATCTTCATTATTTCAGACACATGCACCAACATCTTCGCATTACTTAACCATCCTCGTAAGTCAATATTTAATTCTAAACTTGCATACACATTTGACTTAGGGGGGGTTGGAGCTATCTTTGGAATGCTTGCTTGGTTTTTATCTTGACTTTTTTTCCCATTCCTTTGATAGGTAATGCATTTAAATTTATCCATTTCATCTACTTATTGTGGAGTATGCTTAGGACCAAACATTTATGTTGCCTTATCCACCACAACATCACCCATGCAATTCATGTTTTCCACTCCCCCATTAGGTTCATCATAATCCATCCAATCATACATTCCATCATTAAACTCATGACCAAACATGTTAACTTGTTTGTTCGAATATCCATAAGGTCCTGCCTCATCATAACGGTGAAGGAAGACTTGGCAAGTTGATTCATCATGAAATTTCTCACAAGGTCTACAATAATGAATAGCCTGGTGATCAACCCAATTACTGGATTCCAATGGATTTGGTGGTCTTTGATCTTGGGGAGGGGACTTCTTAGGCCATTTGTCATTTGGCCTATGTGGGGGCCTACTATATTGACCCCTTTCCATGGCTATCAACCTATTTTGTATGGAACTCATTTGATTTTCATGTTCCTTCGATTGATTAGGCTGATTAATCTCCATTTGTTTGATCTAATTAGCATGATTAATTTCCATTTGTTTAATCAATTGAGTAAGTTCCTTAATTCCATCATTAGAGGGTTTATGAGTTTCAACATTTTTCTTCTTCTCATCATAAAGTTGGGAAGAAAACCCTCTAGTAAAACTAGGAATATTAGACTTCCTAGCATCCTACATATTTTTATCAATTCTTATAGCCATGGCCTGTGCTGTTTTTAGATCTTGAGGGTCCTTATCTCTTAGGGCATACCTCATTTCTCCTTCAAAATCTTCCATATAATAAATCAAAATTACATCTTTTGAAGGCTTTATGTTAGCATGAAGTCCTTTCACCAAGCTATCAAACTTAGTGTTAAATTCTTGCACAATCTCATTTTATTTTTTATGACTAGAAGTAAGGGCAGCTAGCTGGAATCTATTTTCTTTTTG
The DNA here is from genome assembly GCA_000966675.3 of Picea glauca. NCBI lineage: Eukaryota > Viridiplantae > Streptophyta > Pinopsida > Pinales > Pinaceae > Picea > Picea glauca. Next base: position 314,951 of record JZKD02S0723177.1, read on the forward strand.
GTCACCCCATTTATTCTTAAATTCAACCAATATTTCCTCAAGGGTGCTAAAATTATCTACATCAAATTCAATGAACCATTCAACAACATCTCCTTCTAGTGAATACACAAACAAAGTCATTTTCAAATCCTCTTCATCATGACCCTTACAATACTTCAAGACACACTGACGAAATATGAGGATGTGGGAGTGGACACTGACAACATTATTCCCTTGAAAACTCAATAATTTATCAATGGCTTTTTTAGGAATATTGTGAGGAGCACCTTGGATTGCTGCAAAATTCAAAGGACTCAAGAGCATACTCATGGTTGCGTTAGAAGTATTAGTAGGATTATTAATAGTTTGTTGATTATTAGTTTGGAACAAGTATTGGATATTAGTGAGTGCTTCTTCTCCAAGACATTCAAGTAGCCTTCTAGGGGCAAGACGATTTAGTCTCCTCCTATAAACATTTTCAGATTCTAGAAAAAAATAAATCACTCCTTGCAAAGTGCTCTTAGTCAGATTTTTTCAATGGAGTCGCCACTTGGAAAGGAACCACATAAAGCTAACCAATGCAAGTTCAAAGAATTTTAGGGACTAAAGTTTTTATTGTTTAGTTCTTAAAAAATTAAGTTAAGTCGTTTTGACTAAGGATAAATGACTTATCCCCGACAATGATGCCAAAGATGTTGTTGTCATTATACACACTTGCAAACATGAGCAAAGTCCAGCTCACTTAGTGTGTCCTTGGAGGAACAATGCCTAGGTTCAAATCCCACACTATCACTTTGGCTTGAACCTCATCCGTCTAGGCTTACTCCTAGGAAATCCAAGGGGGGTAGACCCTAGTTACTAGATATGATTTAACGTTATGTCTAGGAGTTGATTTTAATTATTTACAATTTTTTGGGGGAGATCAACCTATGATGCTAAGGTAACAATGCAAGATGCAATATTTACTTATGTAAAGAAAGCCTTTCCCTAAGTCAGCTAAGACTAGTGCCTAAGATTGGGCAAAGGGGTCAACTAAAGTTAAGGGTGTTTGATTACAAAAGAATTACAAGTTACTTACAAAGGTACAATAAGATTATAATAAAGAATGAAAGGATAGTACAAAAACTATGAACAAGAGGTACAAGATGTACAAGATACAAAAATAACCAAGTGTTTTAATGTGTAGGTACTCAAAGATATTTAAAACAGAAAGATCATCCACATTAAGCCAAGCATGCCCCAATATCACTTACTCTATTGGATTGCTTTTCAATGGCAACTAAAACACTCAAGATCGAACAAGATGATGCCTCCAAATGGGATACACTATCTCTTGAGGGATCACACCATAAAGAGCATGAAAATAAATACTTGAAAGAACAAATGCTCAACAATATTTGGTTAATTATCCCACAAAGTAAAGAAATGTTACTTGCATAAGAAAATGAAGAGATATATGTTTGCAAGCAATGTTTTAAACAACCATAAGATATACCCAAGAATGTGATTGCCTAAAACACTAAGTGGATTAAGGGTTGCTTAAAGATTTTAATTTCCCACCCCCGAACTAAGTGTTGAACCAAAATCCTCCTCTCCCAATTACCAAATGGCTGCTGGATGCTCAAGAAGTGAGGCAACGAGGCCTACCCTAGCTTCACAGGTCAACCCAAAAAACCCGAGTACTCCCGGAAAGGATGCTGCGCACCGTGAGACCGTCCCCAGACTAGCACCTTCCGTTGCCTTCCTCAAGCCCCGTTTTAGATGGTGAAGATGGTGGATTTAGGTGTCTTATTAAGTCTAATATATTATTATGCCTTATGAATAAGATTTAGGTGTGTTTAAGAGTGTTTTAGTGACTTTTACTTGCCCAAAAATAGTGAATTAGGCCCAAAACCGAAACTTCATTCAGATACAAAAGTGTTCTTAAAACATTAAATTATAGCATTGAAACAATGCAAGAAACTTGAGATAAAAGCTAAATTGAAAGGTTATCCTTATACCATGTGATTAAAGCTTCAAGATATGAAGAAACTTGAAATAAATGAATGCTACGAAAAGCAAGAACAACTTGCCAAAGAAAAGAAAAGTGCTTTAGCTTATCACCACTTACCCATGAATATTATTGTATTAAGATAAAGTGCTAAGAGATGAAAAGTGTTTGCTGAAATAAAAATGTGTCCCTATACCATATAGATGCCTCACATACACTCCAAAATTAGATGATGGTGAATGGACTTAAATATGAGTTGATTAAAATTTAAAAGGATTAATTTTTAAACCATTATCATTGTATTAAACCATGTGTATCTTGTATTATAGCATGTGTAATGAAACTTGAAGAAATCTAAAGCATGTAAAAGAGACTATGCCTTAAAGGCTTAAGCCAAGATTTAGTATGTGTATGAGATCTACCTCTAGAATATTTTAATCATTTAAGCATAAGTAAACCATCAACACATAGCTAAGCTAGCTAACTTGAAATGAAAAGAAAATGGACAAACCACTTACAATGGCACAAGGTGGAGGCAAGCCTACCTTTATTGTGCCAAAGAGGGTTGAAAAGAGAAACAAACTAACTATGATTAACACAACTAGCCACACGTCATTTCCCTAGTGACAAGTGAGGCAAACAAATGATGAAATGCTTGAAAGTATAACTAAGCCCTAGCCTCACGATTTTGGGGGTTTCTCACTCAAGGTGTAGGCACAAAATATTATTTACAACAAATGAAATTATACACAAAAGAATAAGCTTCAAAGAACTTGCCAAAAATGCTAGAAAAATGAAGGAGAAGGGTGAGATTTTTACCAACCCAAAGGAGGGACATTTGGGAGTATTGTGTGACCAAAAGTGGGAAAAAAAACCGCTTGACCTGATGAGAACCTACAAAACCCAGCAAGCTATTGCTTGCTAGAAATGTTGCACACAAGAATAAAAGTGAGGAAACATTTCTGTTTTTAGGGAAGAAATTTTTCACATAAAAATTCCAAGTGAAAATATATTTTAGGTGACCTATCTATGATGGTTAGCTAACTGAAATATGATGTAAAGAGAACAAAAAATCATATTAGGAGAAGCATGGAGTTTAAAAGGGCCTTGAGGGTAGACGACTCCTTGAGGCTATCCCAATAAACCCTAGAGGCAAACCTGCAAAACTTCAAACAAAACATTAGGTATACAAGTAATAATATGATTGAATAGAATAAAAAAATAAAATGATTTACCCTAGTAGCCACCCAACATATATAGATCAACAATAATACTATTGATTAATCTACCCAAGTAAAATACTTTACTCAAGAAATCTACTCAATGTAACCCAAGATGCAAAAGCCACAATATCACCTCATATGCAATAAGAGACAAGAAAACTCTTTGTACTTCCAATCCTCCAAATAATCTCTATTAATCCAAAAGGGAAAGTCTTGAAGCAATGAATTGCTCCAAAACCCCCAAGAGAAAAAGAATGGATGCAAGATGGAAAAGAGAGAGAGATGAGATGGAGATCCAGTAGCATAACCTTAGCTCAAGATATGGTGAAGAAAAGAGTGAGGGAGGGGTTCTATTTATACTTGGAGAAAACAATTTACCTCTCTTGGATCAATGCCAAGTGTCCACCACCAAGCATAAGAGAGAATCCCAAGTAGGGGGGCGTAACTCTAGGGTTTTGGCTAGGGAAAATGAGTGGGATGTGATTTGTAGGAGGTGGGGCTAGGTAAAAAGGTGATGTGGGGGGATAGGAAGGGTGCAACACATGAAAGAGGGGTCCACCACCCCTTTCAATTCAAGTTACAATGTTTCACCAAGCAAGGGGGGTGCAAATCCCCTAGTGGTGTGAAGGTTCAAGTGAGTGAGGGGGTGAGGGGGTGTGTAGAGGTTGGTTTAAGTTGGTTTGGGTAGGTTTAGTTTAGGAAACATCTCTTGTACCTTTTTCCATCTTAACATCACCCTATTGACTCAAAATTACAAAAAAACATTTTTAATATGTCAAGACTTAGCAATTAAAATTGTTGTTTTTGATTGATTGAGACTCCTGGTGGACAAACTCCTAGCAAAATTTGTTCGAATGAACTAAAACTTGGTCCAAGGGTGTAGGGGGTGTCTTTCCATTTATCTTGAGCACAAATACCCCTATCAAAAGCCCAAGGACCTAGTTTTTACAATTTTTTCTCAAAAATAATTAATTAATAACCCGAGGATAAAGAAAACTTGATGAAAGGAACTCTCCTAATGAAGAAATCGTAAGGTAACTGACCTAACTATCAGCCATGCAGACCTATTGCATTATTAACCCACATAGGGGTGTGAAAATTCCGCTTACAAAAAGGTGTGCTGGAGGCATAAATTGCCCAGTAGAACCAAACTGTCTTCAACATATTAGCATCTAATGATGCATATATTCATGGTACATGGAGTTGACCCCCTAGTTGGATAGCTGGTCAACATATGGCTCCACATGGGGACGCGTGTTCGATCTTCTCACATGGGATGGAGAGCATACAAGAATCCAACATCTACAAAAAAGTGTTCACCAATATCCAACATAAGCATATACATATATACAATGAAATAAACAAATGCTATAAACAACATCTACATAATGAAACAAGGCTACTAGGTAGCATATACCTGCCGAATATAATAATGAAAGTATTGTTTAAGGAGATAGGGAGAGAATAAGTAGGTATGAAATGACTAGATGGAAGAAATATTTATTACAATAACATTGGGGGAAGTGAAGGCAACAATAAAACTTCAAAGTTTTTTGCCAATAAGATATCAGATAAATGAGATTTAAAATTTAAAATTGTTGGACAACTGAGAGGGGGGGGGTGAATCTATTGTACCTGAGCTTAAACAATTATGCTTCTTTTAAACTCTTTGCTAAAACACTAAATGATGATCACAATAATGCAAGGAAATAAACAATGGCACATTCAGCATCAGTCACATATA
>JZKD02S0723177.1:319936-373925 GCA_000966675.3 Picea glauca
CGTTGTTCTGTTACACTGCTCTACCCTGTCTGCATCAGTGTCTTCTGCACACACCTTGCACTTTCTGTTCTTCTCCATTTATACTCTCTGCACCATGTCCCTTCAATGCAACCTTTCTCTGCTGTGTATTTCTAATCCTGCGCTCTGCCTCCTTGCTCACACTTCAATCCTTCTACACAGCGACCACAACAACTCCAACAACAATGGAAACAACAACCCTTCTCTTCTCTCTACCGTGTATATATAGCTTCTGTGCATCTTGTGTATGCAATATTCGCCATTCTTCTGCATGCTCACGCCACACCGATATCCTCCACCTCTCGAGTGCTCTGCCCGATTATCATGGTAACTCTTCATCTTCTCTGGCGATTTTCCCACGCGTTCAGTATCACTGGGTGTTATGCTGAGATTCCTCAGCCTCTCTGGCAGTTGAGACTCTTCGTATTCTCTGTGACAGTCGAGCTCACCTTCTCTGTTTTAGTTATAGCCTCAATCCCATCCAGCTGTCAATCGCCTCCACGAGTCGTCTTCATTCCACTGGCAGATTCCATGTGACTCTTCTGCTCCTCTGGAAATCACACTGAAGTCTCTTCGCATCCTCTGGTAGAAACCATCAATGGTTACTAGAAGTTACACTGTGAGGATCAACATTAGCCCTCCGATCGTGCTCATTTTCACCTTTATCGTTGGATTAACTTTGATGGGTTCTTGTGTTATTTACCCATTTCGCACTTTCGCAATTCAGAGATTCTATGATGAGATATCTTGAGTCTCCATGTCATGAGCTCCGAAAAGGAGTTTGGATGCTCTAGCTCCCTCCTCTACATGACCATAGGCTGCGCTAAAAGGCGCTGCGAACTTCTAATCTTCATTGACCCTGATCGACGGTCTACAATCTCGATGAATCAACGGTCCAGATCTCATCGTGAATTCACATCTCGTTGTTCCTTAGATGGAGATTCTTGTCACTCCATGTCACGATAGGCGAGACTCAGAGATGGAGCTCAAATCAACGGTCCAGGATTTTGATGTATCGACGGTCTAGATCTCATCATGAATTCGCATCTCGATGTTCCTTAGTTGGAGGTTCTCGTCACTCCAAGTCGCGATAGGCGAAGCTCTAAGATGGAGCTCAGATCAACGATCCACGTTCTTGGTAATCCGACGGTCCTGATATTTTCTTGATCTCGCATGTCATTATTCCTTAGGTGGAGGTTCTCATCACTCCAAGTTTCGATAGGTGAAACTCCAAGATGGAGCTGGATCAACGGTCCAGAATCTTGGTGAATTGACGGTCCAGATCTCTTCGTGAATTCGCATCTCGCAGTTCCTGTGATGAAGGGTCTCATCACTCCAAGTCACAATAGCCGAGACTCCGAGATGGAGTCGGATCAACGGTCAAGATCAAACCTTGATATGATGGCTAAGATCAAACCTCGATCTGATGGCTAAGATCAAACCCTGTTCCTTTGAATTTCCAGTCAGCGACATGACGATCTTTCACCACGTGTCCTCTTGATCCAACTGACCACGACTTTCATATCTGCCTTGCAGCTTCACCATATATAATGACTATTGGTCCTTCATACTTTCCCCAGATCCTACGGCCCAGATCTTCTTGCGATTTCGCCACTTCGCCGTGTGAGTTCTCGACACCTTCAAGTCCTGATCTACGAAACTCCGATAAGGAGTTAAATCAACGGTCCAGATTCATTCTCGATTCAATGGCTGCGATTGAATCGCAATATCGCATATCACGAAATTGGGGTTCCTGATGTCAATAATCTTTGTCATGTCCAACTCTCGATCCCCGATGCCTCTCCATTGACTGGAATCAATGGTCCAGATCAAATCTTGATCTGACGGCTCAGATTGCATCGTGATTTCACATATCGCGAACTCGGGATTCTTGATGTCAAAATTATTTGACATCTCCAACTCTCGATCCTCGAAACTCCGACATGGACAGGGATCAACGGTCCAGATTCAACCTCGATCTGACGGCTTAGATTAAGTCACGATTTTGCATATCACGATTACGCCCGCTTCTCCTTGTTCTTTAAGGATCGTGCAGGTTCTCCTCGATCCAACGGTGGTCGGGTCCTGCGCTTGAATCAAACATTTGAGATCTGTCCTCCTTTTCAGTGCGCTCTTCTTGTCTTCATTTGGATCTGACGACTCTCGTTCTTTCAGGAATTTTGAATGGATCCAACGATCATAAATGCTTCTCAAGCTTTATGGGCCTTTGATCATTCGATCAACCTGAACTTATCTTCCTGAATATCACTACGCTACTGATCATCGCTGCTGTACTCAAGCCATCATCACAGCTGTACTTGCCATCAATGACAAGCATACGCTGCCTGTAAAACATGCCAACAATCCTCTGTACATTCTTCATGTACCCATGCCATCTTCATTACTGTACTTTACATCAATGACAAGCGTATGCTACCTCTTAAACATTTTCCAACAAAAATTAATCATTATTTTTTAAAACGTTAGATAAAGGGGTGTATATTTTATGGTCAACCTTGAACTAATAGAAAGTAAAACCTAACTCAACACTATATACCATGCCTATCGGCAGGTATAATCACTAAATTATAATATTATAACTACAAAATGAATCTATGATATAGAAATAAATCTAAGTACATATCAACATAATGAATGAAACAATAAAAAATTGAAATACAAGGAAAAGGGTTAGAGATACATTATAGAGGGTGTCTCTTTGGACACCAAGTTGCCACATGAAGAAACACTTCAAGGAGGGGTCCTCTCACTACCATGTCTGACTTTATGTCATCCCACTGGATGAGAAGAGTTTCTAGAAGACTGATACACTTTATGCTGACTATTTATCCTTTCATGTGAATCCTAGTTTCTAACCTTAGGCCACTTGGGGCAGTTCCCCTTAACAAATTTCTGATGGTTTTCCATAGGTGCCAAGTGCAAAATTTGTGAACTTAATCTTTCCTTAAAAGGCTTGGATACCTTTTAATAGGGATGATGTACTTTATTTTGTCAACAATAAACTTATCATCCTTAGTAGCTCCTCTCAGATTTTCATCACTTATCATGTCTTTTACTTTCCCCTTTTCTGAAAAGTGATGAGGGTGTGGCCCGAGAATCTCACCTAACTATTTTTGACATTTAACTGATTCTGTTGATGGAGGTTGAGCTGACAACATATTTTCAACTGACAAATCCAACTCTGACTTTAATTCTGAAGGAGTCCCTCGGAGAATCATCATCACAAGGCCACGAGGGAAATATATCGTGGCTCAAGAGACAACTCAGGGAAGCGCAAGATACAATCATATAGTTGTGTGAAAAACAAAGGATGTCGAAATAAAGGAATGTGAAACACTTCAAAGAATGTGAAACGACCATAGAGAAAGTCCACGTGGCTCTTGCCAGCGTGTAGAAGAAGCTGAAAGGGAACACAGTTATGAAAAGGTAAGTGATGAACCTGAAACGATGCAACTGGTCTCTCAGGAGAACTCTTCGGGTATTAAAAATGCAGATGAAACTAGAAGCATGATTAACTGATTTCAATTGCGACAGTCCGCGGTCACCTGCCACGTGAGCACTCCAAAAAATGATCATGCAACATAAATAAATGTCATTACAATAGGTGGAGGGAGTCTGACAGAGCACTTGATTGTCTGGATACCTTGTCAAAGGAAGTCTTCGACACATCAATATCCCCACGACGAGATCTTGCTGATGACTGAACTGGCGTGGAAGAGACAAACGATTATGATGTGATTGAATACAGTCGGTTTATATTTATGAAAAAGCGGCATATGAAGAGTCATCTAGCAGAGAACAACCATTTGCCTAATTTCTAGGGATAGTAACTAGAGAGCAGGGAAACCCAAGCGGCGCGTCCTCACCTATATATTTTTTCTTTTCAATGTAAGCCAGTTTGGCTAGCAAAAATAGTGTAGATAGTGACTATTGGATGTAGCTTTGAGCTTGATCGAAATTTAATGCAAAGGTCCTAAAGCTTTGACGAAAATATTCTAATTGTAGCAGTTTTTTGTATTGTTTCCTTTCTTTGCATACATACTTCCTGTATTCCTTTTATTCATATCTATTTCTGTCTGAATCAGAACATAATTTCGAATCTAAGATTCACCACGTGACACTCTATATTGACGCCATTTAGACAAATTGTGCTTCACCTAAGATAACTCTAAATTCATCCCTAGCGATGCTTTGAGTTTATTCATGTGTTATTCCCCTCGCCACACACAACGATTTTTAACTGAATATTGTTGCGTACTTAGCCTTTATCTTCTCAAGTTCAGTCACCAAGTCATTTGTTTCTATCATTTTCTTAAATCGAATCCATAGCCCAAGGTCTTACTCTCTTTCTCCAATAGAACCAGAAATTATTGTTTAAAGGTGTTAAATCTAGTCGACAACTTAAAGCCATACCCTGTATAGAGACAAAGTCTCAAGAGAGAGCCCTCTCCAGGTCCGAAAGGCTAGTTTTGGGCCTCAAAGTTGGTTTGTAGGTTTCCTCTGTCACTCGTTTCTCAACTAAACAATGTTTACAAAGTGATAACAGAGGGGCCCCACTAGCTGAAACTCGGTGCTTAGATCCAATGCAACTTACAATTCATCCATTTGAGTCTCGATTTGAGCTTTTTCATGAGTTGTAACTCATTTCCTCAATCCATTTAGGGACATGTGACCAATTTTCTCCAGTGGCATAAAATCCAAACCGAGCGGCATAATGGAGTGTAAGCTCCCACAAGTATGTTTCTACAAGGCTCATGTGGCTACACTACCCAAAAATTCCCTACATAGTGTTCTTGAAAATTGACCTCTGCTTCAGAAATTGCACTATGCCTCATTGAGCAAAACCATAGTGCCAAAGATACTCCAAAAACTGGTTTTCTAGTGGACGAAATGATAATAGAGGGTCCCCTCTAGCTGAAAATCGGTGCTTCGGATAAAATGCAATTTACAATTCATCCATTTGAGTCCCGATTTGAGTTTTGTCGTGAGTTGTAACTTGCCTTCTCAAACCATTTAGGGACATGTGGCCAATTTGGTCCAGAAGCATAAAATCCAAATCGAGCGACATAATGGAGTTCCATAAGCTCCGACAAGTATGTTTCTCCAAGGCTCATGTGGCTACACTACCCACAAATTCCTGAAACAATGTTATTGAAAATTGACCTCCTCTTCAGAAATTGCACTATGCCTCATTTAAGAAAACCCTAGTGCTGGAGATACTCCAACAAACAATTTTCTAGTGGATAGAATGATGGAGGAGAGTCCCCACTAGCTGAAACCTGGTGCTCTGGATCCAATGCAACTGACAGTTCTTTTGAGCTCTAAATATGTCATATTTTCTACCATGTAAACATTCCATTGATAATCTATATTCCCACACTCTTAATACATTATATAGCCATTATCCCGTCACTTACCACTAATTACATTCATTCTACCTTGTGGTTAATTATTGTTGTTTTCTTGTATTTTTACGTGATTAAATATGTTTTTAACATGATTTTATAGATGATGGTTTAATCCTATGTTTTTATGTCCAAGCAACATGTTCTTATACTATTTAGGTTCAGGTACAGGCACTGTCCATGTTCTGGTACCTGTACTGTTCCTGTTCCGGTACCAGCACTGGAGGTCATTCGATACTCCAAGTCATCCGGTACCAGAAGATTCTACAGTTAATTAGTATCTTCACAATCATCCGGTACCCACACTCTATGTCATCCGGTACCCACACTCCATGCCATCTAGTACCAGCTTGTCTGGTACCAATACTACACTCATCTGGTACTCCAAGTCATCCAGTACCAGAAAGTTATACAGTCAACCGGTACCTGCACAGTCATCCGGTACCCATAATACATGTCATCCGGTACCCACACTCCATGTCATCTGGTAATCATCTCGTCCGGTACTAATTTTGTGCTTGTTTGGTACCAAGGTTGTGCTCATCTGGTACCAGCATCAACAATCGTCCAGTACCAGACATAGTTCGAAATTTTGGAAATCTTCTAGAGGAAAATTAGGCACATGAGTTTTTTCTAGAGCGATGTTTACATGTAGACACATGGGAAATAATTCACCCAACTCACACTTGTGGACTTCCAGCTTAGGGGGAATGATTATGCAAAAATTAACAAAAATCTCAAACTGCCAACTTGCGCCTCGATTTTCGTGCAGATGGTATCAGATATAGAAATTCTACAAAATGGGTTTTGTCTAGAATATGGAAAATTGAGTATAGCACGAGCATGTTTTCAAAATGCAAATTATTTTGGAATATATGGGTGGATCCCTAACTTGAATCTACCCAAATTACATTAAAACCTAGATTTTTGGGATTTATGCCTAAAAATGAAAATTTTGAAATCTGGGCATTGGGATTCAGTCCCATCCACTCCTCAATGATTATTCATATATAAATAAGCCTCATAGGGCTATGAGAAAAATCCAATTATCATTATGGGACATTCATTGATAGTTAAGGTCAAAATGCTATTGTGAGAGTGATCTTCCCTTCTTTAATTTCTGAATTTGATGAAATGAAAGAGTTATTGTTCTTGTGCATGGTTCCAAGCATCCGAGTGATCTGATTTTTTTCAAGAAGCACTCACCACCTGGGAAGGGCCCTTCATAATGAGTAAGTTCTGCCATATTTCATTTACTTAATAGTTAGATTTTATTTCATTTACATTTTTAGATTTTTGTTCATGTGTAATTTGATTTTTTATATAGATCTTGTTTGAATGTAATTTTATTTTCATTTTATGAATTCATGTTTAACAAACACTCAGATTTTAGTGTCTGCATTATTGTTTCAACTATAACCATTGATTGCAATGTTAACTTTTGATTGATCTTCATTTATTTGATTCAAAACAGAGAATATAAAACACATTCAATTCCTAGTCGTTACTTAAAGATCTCTGGTATGAAGTGATTCCATGAAATAGAGTATGAGATTTTCATAGTTAGTTAATGAAAAGATAAACCATAAGTTGCTCATGCGATGATTTGATTATTCTCATTACACTTCAGCACATTGAGATCACATGATTGGTTTCATTACTTCGAGGATTTTAAGTGAGCTATTAGAACTCTGATGTCATAAAAAAACATTGATCTCTCAATAAATTTCTATATCAGGCATTCTGAAATACAAAATCAAGAAATAAACCTGATAAATCTGAATCGAATTGGAATGATTATAGTTTAGCCTGCAACACGAATTCTGGAACCAGATCTAATTTTTAATTTGCAAATTGGTTCTTCATTAATTAAGAGGCAAAATAACTGGGTTTGAGCAAAGAGAAGCATTTAAGCATATTGATAAATAGAGAAGTATTTATTGCCATTGAATGAATTGAATATCATTTATATACAGTGGAAAAAATCAAAATTCTGAGAAGGAAACTTGATGGAATAGAGTTGATAGTTAGTTTGACTGAGTTTTTAGAGTGATTGGGTATTATGATAAGCCATTATTTCAAGGGTATGATTGAAGAGTTAGTACTTTGTTTTACATATTATTTGATTGAGTACTCGGTTTGTATGAGTGGTTTGTCTTACGAGTTTAGTTACTAGCTTTTAGATTTCAAGTTGAGTTGATAAAGCTTATTATTTTATTTTATTTTGGTTTGAAAGTCAAGTTGAGGGTACTCTATTTACAACATATTTGGTTTCATTATAGATTTTGGGTACCAGTTTGCATTATAATTTCTTTTATAAATTTCAAAAATTTAGTTGATTAAGTGAAACTTAGGTGTTGATTGAGTTTGATGATTTTGAGTTTCCCGCACTTAGTTTTTTATTTCTTGTAGCTTTGGATTTCTTGTACTTTAATTTTCTTGTAGTTTCAATCCCCAATGGACAGATTAGAGGTCTAACTTGTGAGATATGGCCTTGCCGCATTGGAATTATTCCCAAGGTGTTAGTTTATTTCCTGTCATTTGAACTCATTTCCGTTTTCTTGTTTCTTTTATTGCATTTAAGTGTGGATCCACTATAGGAAATAATCATTGAAGGACAAAAAATTTAAGTAAGTTACTCATGATTAATCACATGAACATCACCCTAAGTGCATGAAATAATGTGATCTAAGCATTTATAGCACTAAGTTATTCCTATGTCTCAGTGATGAATCCTTAGTGTTAATTTTCTCCAGTGTGGGTTTGAACATTGTTTTATCGAATTTAGATTAGGTTAGCTGAAGCTCTGATCCTGCGTTCCCTGTGCCTGCACCTCGAAGCTTACAAGACCCCGTTGATAATTAAATGTGGAAATTAATCGTGCATATATTTAGCCCAACATTTTGGAATAGTTTTCGGGGAGGTGCTAAAGGGATTAAAGCATAGGTAGGTTGCTTTTATTTCTCCAAATCCTTGAGTGTTCCTTTCATGCAAGTGTGTTTCTTTTCATGCAAGTGTGTTTCTTTTCATGAAAGTGTGGTGTGTTTTTAAGGATGACCTAAGGGCGGAGAGAAAACGATAAGACATGAGGAAAGAACCCACTTTTGTTAGAATTAGCCATATATATATATATATGAGAAGAGAAGCTAGTTTATGTGAACAGATAACTTGGTGACTGTAGGGTCCTAGTATCATGGTGAAGCTTCGAGTATAGAGTTGGTTTGATTACATTTTTTTTTAGTTTGCTTATTTTTTCTTTAGGATTTTTAAAATCTTTTGGGCACTGTAAGAACCCCCCCTACACTAATCTATGTGTGAATCAGAACCCATCAACCAAAAACAAGAACTCAAATATGATCAAGAGCTTGGAAGAAATTTCTCAAATCCTAGCAACAACTAGGATTATGCCTCTCAGGAAGATAAAATATTGACTGTAGTCAAGAACCTATCCGCCTCTCTAGAAGTGATAGAAGAAGAAGAGTTCCATGAGCTACATCCATAAGAAGATCTAAAATCCTTTTGTAATCACCCTTTCCAACCTATAGGAGAGACTAAAGAATCATGGATCACATTCGATGGAGAGCCACCATTAGAACCTGAGATCAAGGAGTTTTTGATATTCCTTTCTGAAGATCCTCCATGCAATGATGAGACTAGTTATTCGAAAGAAAATGATCTTCCTGGCATGACATAGGCAGACATGCAGAGTGGTCTAAATGAGGAAGTGAACTAAGAACGTCATGACTATATCGAACATTGGTTCCAGATGACAACCAAATTGAACCACCACTCACTTCTTCAACAACTCTTCACATCATCACCAAAACAACTTGTTCTTTGTACTCCGGTATACATTAAAGCTTATCTTTCAAACCCGAGTATGAATGTATTTCTACAACTGTTACGCACATGGTTACATTGGAAATATTCTTACACATGAAATTTAATTTCTTGTTCTTAGATAGGATAGAGTAAAAGTTATAGGTTAGTTAACCTAGTTCTAAATAAATGCAACATCTTTTCATGTTTCTTTTCAAATAAATGAAATGAGATGAAGATAATATTGGTGATCTAATATAAAAAAACAAAACAACTTAAGACATTTCTTCTTCTTATTACATACAGATTTCTAACTATTAATAATAAGAGTTTCTCATAAGCCTAATTTTTAAAATATTATGGGGATTTACAAAATATTTAAGGTATGCATAATGAAGCCCATAGGTAACTTGTACATCCTAGTTTCATGTCAGAACTTGTTATTCAAGAATTCTTATCAAATAGTAGCAGAAGAGTGAATGAAACTTCTAATTGTGAGGGAACACAATATTATATGGAGAAGATGAACTTGGGGACTAGAGGCACCTTTAGGTCATTCTCTCATGGACTCATTCACCACACATTAAGTAAGTTTGACCATGATATGTCTTTCGAATAACCTCAATACATAAGTCTATTTTTCATATGAACAATCTTTTATGGGCAATCTATAAAATATCTTCCAACTGAATACCATCCCATCCTACAAAAAGGTTTTCAAATATGCTTCCCCATTCACCCATGCGAAAGCAATCTATAAATTTTATCTTAAGGGTAAAGATTGGGACAAGATCCTTTGATGGAAAATGGGTGTAAGAGGCTAACCCATCGAGATACTGAACAGGTCTACTAGCAACGGGTACTGGCCTATGGTATAACTAGGCAAACCCATTACGGTACTAAACAAGCTTGTGGGAAATGGGGCATTCTTCCTGGGAAGGATTTTTCTTAGATGTCAAAACTACCCCATTGGATTATTGAACATGCTTGTTGGCAATGGGTTCTAATTTTGATGTCTTTCATTATGCCTAATCTATATTTGTTTGTATGAACAATATACTTGTGTAAATCCTTAAGAAGAAACATGCACGGTTGAACAAAAGACTAATGAACCTCATCTAATTTCCATTTGATAATTTTTTTAAGATGGTCTTAATACGTTGTCATTCATACCAAGGATTTCATTGTCCTAGAGGTGGGACACATATGTGTAGGAGTCTAATAAACTCAAATGAAAACTTTATCAATATCACTTGAATGACATAAATTCTTTGAAAAATCAAACAGGGATGACTAGTTTCCTATCAGTTTCTCATTTATTAAAGACCACTTGTCTCCTGATGTTCTCTTGTTTAAGAGGAAAAATCCCCAATCATAATTTACATTGTTTCTTGAGCATATAACTGTTAATGATTGATGAAATCGTATATAATAAGTAATTTAGGAATTTCCTTTATGTTTGTAATGTTTTAAAATTAATTTCATTTCCAAATTTACAAGCATGGATAAAGTTCAAGTTTTGGTTGTTTCTTTGGCATAACGTCGATGTTTATTTCTTCTCTCGTAATAATAGTGTTGGTTTAGTGCTTTTAGATTTTTTTGTTCCGGTACTGCTGGTACAGAAACCAGTAGGTTCTTGTACAAATAGTACAAAAATTTAAATATTTTTCGAGGGTACTTTTTGCAGGATATTTTCATAAACTCTTATCTTCAACATACTTCATTTCCCTCCTTTAGTCAACATACACTTGTTGGCCCTTAGTTATGGAATCAAGATAATATTAAGGAATAAAAGGTAAAACATGAACTGCACGGAAGACACAATGACTATTACTGGGTTGAAGTGAGCAGAAGAGCAGAAAAGACAGAGCAAAGTTAAATAAAGCAAGTCATTGGATGAGGAGATCGAGGATGACAGATCAGCAAGAAAGACGAATCGTGGAAAAATCAACAAGCGAAAAAAGCCGCCATTGGATGCCTTAGAGGACCATGTGAGAAAGAAGGAAAGACAGGTTGGCAAAGCCTTGAAAATGTGAGTCAAGTTGACCTAGGGTTTTAGACAACTAGGGTTTTGGTATCTAGGGTTTTGATACTTAGGTCTTGACCTAAGTATGTTGGTGATCTATTGTAATGTATAAATAAGAGCCTAGATGAGGGAAGGGGGTTCATTCTAGATTTTCTATTTGCATGAGTGATTACTGTGTGTGAGAGAGAAGTGCCAAGTGTGAGAGCCTTCTGGTATTGTAAGATCTCTAGCTGGGTGCGGAGATTAGTCCTGTATTACATATGTAATAGTCATTCTTAATTCTCCACAAATTATGATATTGATTACCTGAGGAGAACCTATAAAATGACTCTAGGAAGCATATTCGAAAAGAGAAGTCTAGATAGGCTCGAGCTCTAACAGAATTAGCTTCCCCCAGATGAATCGGATTTGGAAGCTGCCCCGCCACATCGAATAGGATTGGATCTAAAGTAAAACCAGTTCCATTCTAGCGATAAATCGACGTTTCGAATCATTTGAACATACATTGTGACATCAGTTTATGAACCCCAACCTATAGTCTAGGTGGTTCCGCTTTGGGATTCCTTTTCCTATAGATAGCCGCCTGCCCTGGGTTGATTCGTGTATCGGTCTCGTTGTTAAGGCAGGCAGTCGTATTCCTGTGATTGGTATTGAAGGAAGTGGTATTCCAGTGGGAAAGGCCCCCGTATTGAGTGCTCCTTATGTATGTCGCTCGGCAAGGCACGGAATTCGGCAGGCACAATACTTACTAAGTAATCTTCGCGGGCACTCCACCACGAGACTAAGTAATTGGGTGGGCCGCCCAAGCAAGAAGTAAGGCTTCGGGGCATACTACTACTACATTCGCCTTTCGTAGATAGAATTCCGGGCTCGCTGCGCCCTTAGCTAAGGATTTCAGCTAGGTGAGCAGGAAAGGGAGAGACAAAGAAGAAGAAGGAAGAAGATATGCTAGCTAAGAGCACATATAAGAATTGTATGATTCATCTTAATATATAATAAAGAACAGTTCTGTGGACGTATCCCTAGAGAGAGGGTGAACCATGTACATCCTGTGTTGTGTGTGATTGATGCTTTGTTCTTTGTCCTTTGATATATTGTTACCACATTAATGTGTTAGATCTAATTGATAGTTGTGTGGAGTAGGATTAAGCTAGTAAGTGATATATAAATTCCGTTTTGTTATTGTATTATATCCACTTGATATTCCCTTTGGTTGTAGACATCTCTGTCTTGCAACCCCCCCATAACTACTTCGGGTGAGACTGCATCTGCCTCACAGGTGTTGCCGAAAGGTCCAGTAGTTAGGGCTTGTTGGTGCCCTCTTGGAGCTGAACCCTAGGTCTACACCTGTGCCAACAAATGGTTTCGTTGTTGGGATCAAAATATTCTTGAGGGAATGTTAAGGTGGTTTCCATCAAAGATAGAGATTCAAAAGTGGATAGAGGATCAAGAAAAAGACTTCGCTAAATCCCAGAAGAAGAACCCTAATCTTAGTACAGAGGATTAGTTAGGAAGATATATCTTTACCGATATACACGAGATATTATTTGGGGGAATCTGTCAGGAGCTATATGAGTGGTTAGCTAGGTTAGCAGATAGCCAGTTTGAGATCCGATCTAGACCTCTTGTGGTTTGGACGTCGACACTGATCAAGAAGGTCAAGAGAGTTGATAACGTCGTATCAAGAGCAGTATATCACTGGTTTGATATCACCATTGGAGGGTACATCATCGATTTTGTTATTGATAGAGTAGAGTCATATAGCCAAGCCGAGAGATATTTCTTCAAGGGACCTAGAGGAAAATTTTTACACTTTATAAAGTTGCGGATCAAGATGCTATTGCATGAGAAGAACATATTGAAGATACAGTAGTTGGTCATATTGAAAAAATCTAATGTTCAAGAATTCAGACAACGAAAATGACACAGAGCCTGGACACACGTGCAGTGGGAGAGGGTTCAGAGGAGTTCACCTTGCGAACCTGTTTAAACAAAACTACGGGGATGAGGATTTTTACAGTGGAAAAGAGGCAGATATGACAGATGAAGGGAATTCATAACCCACTAAGATAGAGGAAGGGAAAGCTAAAGAACCTCAATAGGAAGGACCGAAATCTTCAAGAACTGTGCAAACTATTGAAGTAAGTACTATTAATCCTCTTATTGTTTCAGCAGCACTAAGCAATCAGAATAGTCAGAGCCACCAGAGTCTTCAGAGTACTATTACTAGCAGTTTAGCATATAATCAGACAAGAAACCTAGGAAGCTCTATGGAAGATGAGATGAGGCTCCCTATATTTAGGGGAGATGGATCTGAAGATCCCGATCAACACTGGTTACCATGCGAGGCCGTATGGAATATTAAGAATGTCACTGAAAAAGATGTTAAAAGAGATTAGTTCAGTAATACCCTAAGAGATCGCACATTGAATTGGTACATGAAGCTTGTCCAAGGACTTGCACAGCCTAAGACACTGAATGATATCAAGAATATGTTGAGTGCAGAGTTTGAGAAACCCAAATTAGAGTCACAATGTATTACGGAGCTGAAATAAATCAAGCAGAAGGTAGTCGAACCCATTTGAGAATTTGATAAGAGATTTAAGACCTTAAGAGGCCGATTGAATTTTCAGATCCCAGATGAATAGAACAAGGAATGGTTCATCACTTCCCTTTTAGCACATATCATAGTCCCTCTAATTTAGCAAAAGATTACTTTGCAGGCTGAGGCATTGGAGATTGCCATGAATCTAGAATCAACCCCTATGGGAGAATCCAACTCAGGTATGAGTCAAATATTGGAGACAATGTTGATGAAGATATGCAATGTGAACACAGATGAATGGGATATAAGGGTACCGACAATACTATGGGCCTATAGAACCACTTGCAAGAAGCTAACAATGCAGACCCCTTTTAAGTTGGTCTATGGAATCAAGGTCGTTGTTCCAATGGAATATCTGGTACCTAGCCTAAGAATCGCTGCCTTTACAGGTATGCATGACATTGGCGTTGTTCAAGAGAGGCTTGCGTAGTTGGTCGAATTATAAGAAGATAGATTTATTGCAGAATTCCATAAACAAGTGCAGAAGGAAAGAGAGAAGGCCTACCATGATGGACACATCAAGAAGAAGGAATTTAAGCAAGGTGATTTGGTATTGGTATATAAAAACAAGCTCATGAAGCATCCAGGAAAGTTCAGAACAGATTGGCTTGGGCCATATGAAGTTTCCCATGTTACAGAAGGAGGAGCTGCGGAGTTGAAGACTTTGAAGGGAGAATGGAAGGAAGGTTTGGTGAATGAGAGTCGGTTGAATTTGTATTATGACAACTAGCTTCCTCGCAGCTCTCAGTAAAAGAAAAATGAAACAGGGTCTAGGTACTAGGTGCAGTTGAAACTGGGTACCAGATACAAAAAAGACAATTTTCACAAAGAAGGAAGGAAGGGAGGCATAGAGCAGAAAGCAAAGGCTTCCCTGCGCAGTCTAAAGTCGAAGTCAAGACAAAAATTTCAGATCTGAAGTGCCTCGAGACAAGTCACAGGTGAGTGTTGGCGACATGTTGGCCCTTGGTTATGGAAGCAAGTGAATATTAAGGAAGAAAAGGTAAAACATGAACTGCATGGAAGAAACAGTGACTGTTACTGGGTCGAAGTGAGAAAAAGAGCATAAAAGATGGAGCGAAGTTAAAGAAAGCAAGTCGTTGGATGAGGATATCAAGGATGACAGATCAACAATAAAGATGGATCATGGAAAAATCAGCAAGCGAAAAAATCCGCCATTGGATTCTTTGGAGCACTGCGTGATAAAGACAGAAAGATAGGCTGGTGAAGCCCTAAAAATGCGGGTCAAGTTGACCTAGGGTTTTATACACCTAGGGTTTTGACACTTAGCTCTTGACCTAAGGATGTCGGTGAGATATTGTAATGTATAAATAAGAACCTAGATGAGGGAAGGGGTTTCGTTCTATATTTTCTATTTGCATGAGTGATTACTGTGTGTGTGAGAGAAGTTCTAAGTGTGAGAGCCTTCTGGTATTGTAGGATCTCCAACTAGGTGTGGAGATCAATCCTGCAGCTGGGTGTGTAGGAAAGGGAGAGACAAAGAAGAAGAAGGAAGAAGATCTGCTAGCTAAGAGCGAAAATAAGAATTGTATGCTTCATCTTAATATATTATAAAGCATAGTTATGTGGACGTAGCCCTAGAGAGAAGGTGAACCACATACATCCTGTGTTGTGTGTGATTGATGCTTTGTTCTTTGACCTTTGATATACTATTAAAGCATTAATGTGTTGGATCTAATTGATAGTTCTACAAAGTAGGATTAAGCTCGTAAGTGATATATAAATGTTGTGTTGTTTTTGTATTAGATCCACTTGATATTCCTTTTGGTTGTATACATCTCTGTCCTGCAACCCCCCCATAGTTGCTTCGGGTGAGACTGCATCTTCCTCACAGGTGTTGCTGAAAGGGCCAGTAGTTAGGGCTTGTTGGTGGGCTCTTGGATCTGAACCCTGGGTTTGCCCCTGTGCCAACAACACCGGTTCCACATAGTCCTCTTTCATCTTGCAACAATTTTGTGTGCTAATAAAAATTTTCATGAGGAAATGAAAACTAGTAGGCGTGGGGGAGAGAGAGAGACATAAGAAATATTAGCATATAATCATTCATCAACTCTCTCCTATATATGTAGAAGCTCTTAGTCTTGCTCATTTTAATCTTCATTTTCAACCATCATGTATTCCCATTCATCAATCGACAATGCACATTAAAGTGAAGATAAAATCAAGGTAAAATTTGGTTAATACTCTTTGATTCATTAAAAAGTTTAAGGGAACTTGATGATTAACCACTCCATACATTTTATCTTTTGTAAACCATTATCATTCAATCTCCATCTACAATTCATAATAAAATGCATAATACTATGATAAGGCCATTAGAATGAAAAGAAAATTATTGTGGTACATAAATCCAATGCTACATCTATAGCGTCTTCTCTTTATATATATCATAAATCATTCAAATAAAAAGGATGAAGTCATTTTTTCCTAAAAAACCACAAATAAACATTGGTTTTAAAGAAAATCAACAGAGTATACAAACGCCTAAGTACATATTCATATTGCCATACCATCCACCATCCCTTCATAGTCAATCTATCATTTTTCCTCAACTTTCATAGCTCTATTGTAAAATAAATCAAGTTAAAATCCTATGATAATATCAAATGAAAAAGGGCATTGCTCCATAATAACCAACACCTGCATAAAGAAATAAAGTCACAGAATCAATGCTTAAATAGAGTATATACAAATTTTGTTTGCATGAGGACATGCAAACCAACAGGCGTGGGGGAGTGTTGGGATCCAAATATGTCATATTTTCTACCATGTAAAACCTCCAGTCATAAGCTATATTCCCACACTCTTGATACATTCTATAGCCATTATCCTGTCACATACCACTAATTACACCCATTCTACCTTGTGGTTAACTATTGTTGTTTTCTTGTCTTTTTATGTGATTAAAGATGTTTTTAACATGATTTTATTGATGATGGTTTAATCCTATGTTTTTATGTCCAAGCAACATGTTCCTGTACTGTTCAGGTTCCAGTACATGCATTGTCCATGTTTTGATACATGTATTGTTCCTATTCCAATGCCTGCACTAGAGGTCATCCGATACTCCAAGTCATCCGGTACCAAAAGGTTCTATAGTCAACCAGTGCCTATACAGTCATCCGATACCCACATTCCATGTCATCCGATACCCACACTCCATGTCATCCAGTACCAACTCATCTGGTACCAATACTGCGCTCATCCGATATTCCAAGTCATCCAGTACCAGAAGTTTCTACCATCAACCGGTACCTGCACAGTCATCCGGTACCCATAATCCATGTCATCCGGTATCCACACTCCATGTCATATAGTACTCATCTCGTCCGGTACCAATTTTGTGCTCATACTGTACCAATGCTGTGCTCATCTGGTACGAGCATCAACAACTCTCCAATACCAGTTATAGTTCGAAATTTTGGAAAGCATCTAGAGGAAAATCGGGGACATGGGTTTTGTCCAGAGTGACATTTACATGCGGACATGTGTGGATGAATTCACCCATATCACATGCGTGGACCTCTAGCTCAGTGGGAATGATTTTGCAAAAAATAGCAAAAATCTCAAACTACCAACTTGTGCCTCGATTTTCGTGAAGATGACATCAGATATAGAAATTCTACGAAATGGGTTTTGTCTAAAATATGGAAAATTGAGTAATATGAAGGAATTTTTTCAAGATGTGAATCAGTTTGGAAGATATGGGTGGATCCCTAACTCAACTCTACCTAAATTACATTAAAACCTTGATTTTTGGGATTTATGCCTAAAAATGTAAAATTTGAAATATGAGCATTGGGATTCGGTCCCATCCACTCCTCAATGATTATTCATGTATAAATAAGCCTCATAGGTCTATGAGAAAAATACAATTATCTTTATGGGACATTCATTGATAGTTAAGGTTAGAATGTTATTGTGAGAGTGATCTTCCCTTTTGTAATTTCTGAATTTGATGAAATGAAAGAGTTATTTTTCTTGTGCATGGTTCCAAGCATCAAAGTGATCTGATTTATTTCAAGAAAAATTTACCACCTAGGAAGGGCCCCTCAGAGTGAGTAAGTTCTGCCATATTTCATTTACTTAAAAGTTAGATTTTATTTCATTCACATTTTTAGATTTTTGTATGTGTAATTTGATTTTTTATATAGATCTTGTTTGATTGTAATTTCAATTTCATTTTATGAGTTCATGTTTAACAAACACTTAGATTTAAGTGTGTGCGTTATTGTTTAAACTATAACCATTGATTGCATTGTTAAATTTTTATTGATCTTCATTGATTTGATTCAAAACAGAGAATATAAAACACATTCAATTCCTAGTCGTTAATTAAAGATCTCTGGTACGAAGTGATTCCATGAAATAGAGTATGATATTTTCATAGTTAGTTAATGCAAAGATAAAACATAAGTTGCTCATGTGATGATTTGGTTATTCTCATTTCACTTCAGCACATTGAGATCACATGCTTGGTTTCATTAGTTGAGGATTTTAAGTGAGTTGTTAGAACTCTGATTTCATAAAAAAACATAGAGCTCTCAATAAATTTCTATATCAGGCATTCTGAAATACAAAATCAAGAAATAAACCTGATAAATCTGAATCAAATAGGAATGATTATAGTTTAGCCTACAACACGAATCCTGGAACTAGATCTCATTTTTAATTTGCAAATTGGTTCTTCATTAAATAAGAGGCAAAATAACCGGGTTTGAGCAAAGAGAATCATTCAAGCATACTTATAAACATAGAAGCATTTATTGCCACTGAATGAATTGAATATCATTTATATACACTGGAACAAATCAAAATTCTGAGAAGGAAACTTAATGGAATAGAGTTGACAATTAGTTTGACTGCGTTTTTAGAGTGATTGGGTATTATAATAAGTCATGATTTCAAGGGTATGGTTGAAGATTTAGTACTTTGTTTTACATATTATTTGATTGAGTACTCGGTTTGTATGAGTGGCTTGTCTTACGAGTTTAATTACTAGCTTTCAGATTTCAAGTTGAGTTGATAAAGCTTAGTAATTTATTTTATTTTGGTTTGAAAGTCAAGTTGAGGGTACTCTGTTTACAACATATTTGGTTTCATTATAGATTTTGGGTACCGGTTTGCATTATAATTTCTTTTATAAATTTCAAAAATTTAGTTGATTAAGTGAATCTTAGGTGTTGATTGAGTTTGAAGATTTTAAGTTTCCCGAACTTAGTTTTTTTATTTCTCGTACCTTTGGTTTTCTTGTACTTTAATTTTCTCATAGCTTCAATCACCGATGAACAAATTAGAGGTCTAAATTGTTAGATATGACCTTCCCGCGTTGGAATTCTTCCCAAGGTGTTAGTTTATTTCCTATCATTTGAACTCATTTCTGTTTGTTTGATTGTTTTATTGCATTTAAGTGTGGATCCACTATAGGAAATAATCATTGAAGGACATAAAAATTAAGTAAGATACTCACGATTAATCACATGAACATCACATTGAGTGCATGAAAGACTGTGATCTAAGCATTTATAGAACTAAGTTATTCCTATGTCTCAGTGATGAATCCTTAGTGTTAAATTCCTGCAGTGTGGGTTTGAAGATAGTTTTGTTGACTTTAGATTAGGTTAGCCTAGGTTCTGATCTTGCGTTCCCTACGTCTGCACCTCGAAGCTTACGATCTCCAGTTGATAATTAAATGTGGTAATTAATAGTGCATATATTTATCCCAACAGTATCCTCCATCCAAGTCTCGGTTTGAGTTTTGTCGCTAGTTGCAACTCACCTCCTCAAGCCATTTAGGGACATTTGGCCAATTTGGTTCGAGGGCATAAAATGCAAACCAAGTAGCGTAACAGAGTTTCTTAAGCTCCCACAAGTCAGTTTGGATGAGTCCCACGCGACTACACTACCCACAAATTCCCAACAATTTTTTCTTGAAAATTGACTTCCTCCTCAGAAATTGCACTATGCCTCATTGAGCAAAACCCTAGTGCCATAGATACTCCAACAAATTATTTTCAGGTGGATGGAATGAAAATGGAGGGGACCCACTCACTTAAACCAAGTGCTACAAATCTAATGCAACTTATATTTCATCGATTTGTGTCCTGATTTGAGTTTTATCGCGAGTTGCAACTCACCTCCTCAAGACATTTAGGGACATGTGGCCAATTTCGTCCAGGGGCATAAAATCCAAACCAAGTGGCATAATGGAGTTACGTAAGCTCCCATAAGTATGTTTGGCCAAGGCCCATGCGACCACACTACCCACAAATTCTTGACACTGTGTTCTTGAAAATCGACCTCCTCTTCAGAGATTGCACTATGCCTTATTGAACAAAACCCTAGTGTTAGAGATACTGCAACAAACGATTTTCCAGTGGATGGAATGACAATGGAGGGTCACCACTAACTGAAAATCAGTGCTCTGGATCCAATGCAACTAATGGTTTATCCATTTGAGTCTCATTTTGAGTTTTATTGTGAGTTGGAACTCGCCTCCTCAAGCCATTTAGGGACACGTGGTAAATTTGGTCCCGGGGAATAAAATCCAAACCGAGTGGCATATCATAGTTCTGTAAGCTCTCGCAAGTCTATTTGGCCAAGGCCCACATGAATACACTACCCACAAATGAATGACATAGTGTTCTTGAAAATCGACCTCCTCTTCAGAAATTGCACTATGCCTCATTGAGAAAAACCCTAGTGTTGAAGATACTCCAAAAAATGGGTTTTCAGTGGATGAAATGACAATAGAGGGCGCCCACTAGATGAAACCTGGTGCTATAGATTCAATGCAACTTACAGTTCATCCATCAGAGTCTTGGTTTGAGTTTTGTTGCGAGTTGAAACTTGCCTCCTCAAGGCATTTAGGGACATGTGGCCAATTTGGTCCGGTGGCATAAAACCCTAACCGAGTGGCATAACAGAGTTCCATAAGCTCCTACAAGTCTGTTTGGCCAAGGCCAATGCAACTACACTACCCACAAATTCCCGATACAGTATTCTTGAAAATCGACCTCCACTTCAAAAATTGCATTATGCCTAATTGAACAAAACCCTAGTGCCAAAGATACTCCAACAAATGATTTTCTAGTGGATGGAATGGCAGCAGAGGGGCCCCACCAGCTGAAACCTGGTGTTATGGATATAATGCAACTGGGGGTTCATCCATCTGAGTCTTGGTTTGAGTTTTATCGTGAGTTGCAATTCGCCTCCTCAATCCATTTAGGGACATGTGGCCAATTTGGTCTGGGGCATAAAATCCAAACCGAGTGGCATAATTGAAAGGAAAGGCAAGGAAAAACAAGACAAGTCAAGGTAATCGAAGGAAAGACATGACAAGGCTAAGAATGAAATGACATTGAAAGGCAAGGCAAGGTCTAGCTCTAGGTGTAGGTGTAGGTCTAGGTAAATCTTATTACTTATGATAATCCATGTTTGAAAAATATATGATACCTTAGATATATGAATAAATAGAGCTTATGTTATGACATTGAAATTCTCATGAAAGTATTTTTATATAAGATATATGAGATAAAAAGTTGTAGAATTACATGCTTAATGAATCCTTTGATTGTAATTTTTACATATTAAAATTGTTCATTTAGTCATGGCATGACAAGTGAATGGAAGGCAAGGCATGGCAAGTTAAGGCAAGGCATGGCAAGTGAAGGCATGGAAAGGCATGACATGGCATGTCATGGCATCGTATGGAAAGGTATGGCATGGTACATAAAGGAATGGCATGGAAAGGAAAGGCATGTCATGGCATGGCAAGTGAAGGTATGGCATGGCATGGCAAGGAATGACATGGCATGGAAAGGAATGGCATAGAAAGGCATGACATGGAAAGGAATGGAATGTAAAGGCAAGGCATGGCATGGCAAAGAAAGGCATGGCAAGGAAAGGCAATGGCATGGCAAGGCAAGGAAATGAAAGGCATGGCATGACAGGGCATGCAAAGGCAAGGAATGGCATGGAAAGGAAAGCCAAGGTAAGGAAATATAAGGACAAATATAACATCCCTTAAAAAAAGTAATCATTAAATGAAAGGGGGATAAAAATGCAGGCTTAAACTAGAGTTTGGATAAAAAATGCATGCTGAAATGCAAGATGACACATGACATCTCTACAATATTCAAGACATGACATCCCTAAAGGGATGAAAATGATGAGATAAATGTAATAAAATGTGTCATACCGTACCATGCCAAGTATACCATACCATACCATACCATACCTCGCCATACCATACCATGGCTTAGAAATGAAAGGCAAGGCAAGGCAAGTCATACCAAACCATACAATACCATTGAAAGGAAAGGCAAGGAATACCATACCATACCATACCATACCATACGATGGCAAGGCAAGACAATGCATACCATACCATACCATAAAATGGCAAGGCAAGGCAAGGCATTACATGACAAGGCATACCATACCATACCATACCATGGAAAGGAAAGGAAAGGCATGGCATGGCACGACATACCATACCATACCATACCATACCATACCATACCATGGCTTCGCAAGGAAAGGCAAGAAAAGGCATACCATACCATACCATACCATGTAAATCCAAGGCAAGGCAAGGCATACCATACCATATCATGGAAAGGCAAGACATACCATACCATACCATGGTAAGACAAGGCAATGTAAATTCTAACCTTGTACACTATCTACTGCAAACAAATATTCAGAAAAGAACAGAAAAGATACAATGGCAAATACAAACATTACACAGAGTTTTTTCCCCTGGAAACCTAAACCGGGAAAACCAACATATTCTATATTCCTTCATTGTGTTACAATGTTTACAATACAAAATACATATAGGAGCTAGCGGCATCCAAAACCCTAACCCAATGACCTGGATTAGTCAAAAAACCCTAATTTCTTAACCGGAAATAGAAAAACATCGACAAAGAAACCATGTGCCGAAAAACCACCTAAATATAATGCGGTCCTGGTGTGAAATTTTTTTTTGGGGGCACTGCCCCTGAATCCCTACGCGGGGGGCTTTGCCCCCCTGCACCCCCCGAGGGGGGACCTAGCGGCCCCCCCTCTAACCCCCCTGTGCGCCTGGTGTAGATGCTCAAACACTACTACTTGTGCAAAGAATATAACACATACCCAACAAGCAAGGCATACCATACCATACCATGTCAAGGCAAGGCAAGACATACCATACCATGTCAAGGCAAGGAAAGGAATGACATGGAAAGGAATACCATACCATACCATGGCTGGGCAAGGCAAGGCAAGGCAATACATACCATACCATACCATAACATACCATGGAAAGGCAAGGCAAGGCAACACATACCATACCATGGCAAGGCAAGGCAATGAATGGGATGACATGGCAAGGCATACCGTACCATACCATACCATACCATGGTAAGGAAAGGCAAGGCATACCATACCATACGATACCATAGCATGGCATGACAAAGAAAGACATGGCATGGAAAGACATACCATACCATAGCATACCATACCAAGGAAAGACATACCATACCATACCATACCATACCATGGCTTCGAAAGGCAAGGTAAGGAAAGGCATACCATACCATACCATGGAAAGGCAAGGCAAGGCATGGAAAGGTATGGCAAGGCATACCGTACCATACCATACCATACCATGGCAAGGCAAGGCAAGGCATACCATACCATACCTTACAATACCATGGAAAGGCAAGGCAATGCATGGCATGGCAAGGCATACCATACCATACCATACCATACCATACAATGGAAATGAAAGGAAATGCATGGCATGCCAAAGCATACCATACCATACCATGGCAAGGCAAGGTAAGGCATGGCATGGAAAGGAAAGGTATGTAAAGTCATGCATGTCATGGAATGGTAAGGAAAGGCATGGCATGACATGGCATGAAAAGGCAAGGAATGAAAATGAATGACAAAGCATGACTGACATGGCATGGAAAGGCATGCAAAGGAAAGGCATGGCATGACATGGCAAGGAAAGACAAGGCAATGCAAGGCATGGCATGGCATGGTAAGGCAATGCAACGCCTGGCATGTAAAGGAAAGGAAATGCATGGAATGACAAGGCATGACATGGAAAGGCATGCAAAGGCAAGGCATTTCATGGCATGTAATTGCAAGGCAAGGTAAGGCAATTAATTGCAAGGCATGGTATGGCATGGCAAGACAAGCAAAGGAATGACATGGAAAGGAATAGTATGGCATGGGATGACATGGAAAGGAAATCCAAGGCATGGAAATACAAGAAAAAATATAACAACCCTTAAAACAAGTAGTCATTAAATGAAAGGGGGCTAAAAATGTGATCTTAAACTAGGGTTTAGATAACAAATGCATGCTGAAATGCAAGATGACACATGAAAAACATACAATATTCAAGACATGATAGCCGTAAAGGGATGAAAATTATGAAAGAAATATAATAAAAGGTGTCAAGGTGTATTCCTAGGGTTTAATTGCGAAGCATGACAATGTTTTTTTTTAATTTTTATTCTTGTTTCATTGCAATGTTTCCTTTTTTGTTATTTTTTTATATTCTTTGTTATGTTTCTTTTCTTGTTATTTTTTGTTATGTTTCTTTTATTTTTATTTTTTATTTTTTTGTTATTTTTGTTATTCTCATTTCATGGCAAGGAATGGAAGGGCATGACATGGGAAGGAATGGTAAGAAAAGGCATGGGAAGACAAGGAAAGGCAAGTCAAGGCATGGCAAGGCAAGGCAAGACAAGATATGGCATGGGAAGGAATGGAAAGGCAAGGCATGGGAAGGAAAGGAAAGACAAGGAAAGGAATGGGAAGGAAAATCATGGCAAGGAAAGGTAATGCAAGGCATTGCATGGGAAGGAATGACATGGAAAGGAAAGTTAATGCAAGGAATGGCATGGTAGGGCATGTGAAGGAAAGGCATGGCAAGGCAAGCCAAGGCAAGCCAAGGCAAGCCAAGGCAAGGTAATACAAGGACAAGTATAAGAACCCTTAAAGAAAGTAGTCACTAAATGAAAGGGGCTAAAAATGAAAGCTTAAACTAGGGTTTAGATAAAAAATGCATGTTGAAATGCAAGATGACACATGAAAGGCATGGCAAGGCAAGGTAATATAAGGACAAATATAACAACCCTTAAAGCAAGTAGTAATTAAATGAAAGGGGCTAAACATTCAAGCTTAAACTAGGGTTTAGATAACAAATTCATGTTGAAGTGCAAGATGACACATGACAACCATACAATATTCAAGACATGAAAACCCTAAAGGGATGAAAATTATGACAAAAATGTAATAAAATGTGTCAAGGTGTATTCCTAGGGCTTCATTGCGAGGTATGGAAATGGAAAGGAAAGGAATACCATACCATACCATATCATACCATGGCATGGAAAGGAAGTGGATATGATACCATACCTCACCATACCATGACAAGGATACCATACCATACCATACCATACCATACCAAGGAAAGGCATAGCATACCATACCATACCATGGCTTGGCAATGCAAGGCAAGGCAAGGAATACCATACAATACCATACCATACCATGGCAAGGCAAGGAATGACATACCATACCATACCATACCATGGCAAGGCAAGGAAAGGCATACCATACTATACCATACCATACCATGGAAAGTCAAGGCATGACATACCATACCATACCATACCATGGAAAGGAAAGGCAAGGCATGGCATGGGAAGGCATACCATACCATATCATACCATGGCAATGCAATGCAAGGCATGGCATAGCAAGGAAAGGTATGTCAAGTCATGCATGGCATGGCATGGTAAGGCAAGACATGGAATGACATGGCATGGCAAAGCAAGGCATGGAAAGGCATGTCAAGGAATGACAAGGCATGGCATGGCACGACATGGAAAGGAATGCAAAGGTAAGGCAAGGCATGGTATGGAAAGGAACGGAAAGGAAATGAAAGACATGGAATGACATGGCAATGAAAGGCGAGGAAATGCAAGGAATGACATGGAATGGCATGTAAAGGCAAGGAAATGCAAGGCATGACATGGTAAGGCATGGAATGGAATGGAAAGGCAAGGCAAGGCAAGGCAAATAAATTCAAGGCATGGTTTGGCATGGAAAGGAATGACATGACAAATAATGGAATGGAAAGGCATGACATGGTAAGGCAAGGCATGACATGGCAAGGCATGAAAAGGCAAGGCATTGCAAGGAAATCCAAGGAAAGGAAACACAACGAAAAATATAATAGCCCTTAAATAAGTAATCATTACATGAAAGGGGGCTAAAAATGTAAACTTAAACTAGGGTTTAGATAACAAATGCATGATGAAATGCAAGATGACACATGACAAACCTACAATATTCAAGACATCATAGCCCTAAAGGGATGAAAATTATGACATAAATGTAATAAAATGTGTCAAGGTGTATTCCTAGGGTTTAATTGTGAGGCATGTCCCTATTTCTTTTTTGTTATTCTTGTTTCATTGCAATCCACATTTTGATTTGACTTTTTCCTTGCATAATTTTATGGAACAATATATTTATTGCTATTGTTGAGTATTATTTTTGACATGCAAAGTCACCTTTATATTTCACCATGTATCGATTATATTACCTTAAAAACTTGATTTTAATCCACTCATTTTTTCGATGATATACTCTCTTAACCAATTCTTTGTGTACACGAGGTAAATAATATTTAACCTATGATTTACATGGTTTATTGATAATTAGAATAGTTATCTATGTGCTTTATTTCATCTAATAGCCTTGTTGTGGACATCATATTAAGAGAGGGTTCTAAGAAAATGCTCCAAGTCATTTGGTATCCGCATTGGAGGTCATCCGATACCTGTACCAGAACATTCCAAAAGTCACCCAGTACTTGTACCAAAACATTCTAGAAGTCATCCAGTACCTACACTAGAACATTCTAGAAACCATCTAGTCCCTTCATCAGAAGCCATCTGGTACCAATACCTGAAAATATGGACGTGATCAACTAAATGTATATTTTGATGAGTTTGAGGAGTCAGTTGGTGAACGAGATCATATTTTATAAGTCTATACGATATTCCTTCATCCTCATGCACTTTGTGTCATGAGGATGAAGGAAATTTAAAACAAGAAAAGTCATGTATTAGTAAATTAATATTTGATACATTTTCTATTGAGTTATCTATTACCTCGATTGTATTAGGTTGTTTCTCTTATAAAGAGGGTCTGTAGGTGACTGAAGGGAGTAATCAAATATTTTTATGTTGATGTATTGGTTTGTGAACATATATTTTTTGTAAATTCAGTTGTTGAAGGTTAATATGAAGTGGAATTTGTTGATCTTGTGCATCTCTTAGAATCTATCACTCTGTGAGATATTTTTAAGCTTCCTTGTTGTCATCGACAAGGGACCACTGATCGAACTTGGTGAACTTGCTGTAAATAATAGTGTATATTTGATTTTTGTACTTGTTTATTGTGATCCGGTACTGATCTGTGATTGTATTGTACCTGTTAGTTGTTCATTTGGTACCTGGTGTTATCTTTCTCAATTTGAGTTCTCATTTGGTTTCAATACAATATAGATGTCAAGTGTTGACATGGTGTGAATTTTACTATGATATTATGAGTGTGATGAGTTTGGTGCACTAGAATTCTAGGAATTTTACTTAGTTCATTCTCAGTAATTTGGAATGTTAAAATAGTTGCAGAGATTTATGAAGCGTGATCATTTTCATTACTAGATTTCTGTTCTTATAAAGGAAATCATTGTCTTAGAATTTATTCTGAATTGCAAATTGTGTTAGTATAGGAGTAACTCAAGAATCCATCTTTCGTATTACAAGGGACAACAAATGGAAAGTCTCAATGAGACCTCTGCTCCGTGTGTAGAAGTGAAGTGATTTTCCAGAATTGTTAGATTGTGAGATTGTATTCAAATTCCTTTTATGTTGCATTAATTTATTTTGAAAGAGTGTGAAGAATTAAATGTGGATTTCCTATTTAAGCGTGTCATTACAGAAACAAGACAAGATTCCATATTTTTCATTTCATGAGCTAGTAAATGGAAAACCTTGTTTTTTGTACTAGTTACTTGTTGAAGTAGAATAATCTTTGGAGTGCATTTAAATCTTGCATAGTATGTGAAGTGTAGAATAGAAATATTTTACATAGTGATTAAGAAATCCACTTTTAGATAGATTTTCTATTGGATTTTATAATAAGGATTGTGATTAGAGTTTAAATAAAACAGAGTATAAATTTGAAAATTCTTTAATCTCTACTATACTCACTAGACGCAGTTAAAATATATGTTTTCGACACATATGGTGTAAAAACTCTGTTGATTACGAATCCTGGTTGACATATTAATGATTGACAATATATTATACATATAATTTCACCAACATTTTGGCGTCATTTTCGGGGAGTTGTAAATGGTAATAGGTATTATTTGAATTAGATTGATTTGATGATTTTGGATTGGTCTTAAGGATGTGTTAGCGTCAGAAGTCACTCCTGGATTGCTTGCAAGAGCTGAGCCTGACACCCATTAGTTTAATGTCACGATTTGTTATAAAGGGGTGATCAAACAGAAGGAAGCTCAGAACAATATTGTCTTAACTTTGAAACTAGGCCAGGCATGCATGGGTGAGTGAGGTCTTAGAGAAACTCCAAACAGTGAGTTGTAATAAGGGTGATAAGGTGGAAGACTTTGCATGAGAAGAGTGCAGGGGATTTTTCTGAACATCAGGATTCTAACAGACTGTGAGAGAAGGCATCTGAAGGCAATATCTTCTTACACCCAAATGCAAGAAACCAGAGAAAACAGTAATGCAACAATAAATCATTTATCATAACATAACTGTGTTAATTCATACAAAGCATTTGATCATGAACTCTCTGGCATGAGACGAAACACAGATGGAAAAGGAAAATTGTTTTTCATAAAACAAGAAATCTCAAACACAGATGCATAACCAGGAAACCAGAATGGTTGTTAAAACTTTACAGTCGGGAGCTTTGCTCTACCATCGATAGATACAAAAATGGCGAAAACGCCTTCATATACTCAAAACAATAACAACAACAAAATCGAGACATCGCATTAAAAGCTTTGCGTCTGCATGGCGTTTGACAATCTGCGCCTTCAATCTTTGAATGATCGTGCACCTACGGCGGACGCGATCGAACTCTCTGACAACTCTGTGGGCGAATCGACGTGCCTTTAATTCGTCACTGGACTTTCCCATTATGGCGGAGGTGATGTCTAACCACCACCAACTGCCTTAATAACTGCTTCATTGGGATTGAGGATGGCCCGACCAACTTGGCACTTTTGGGACGTGGAAGACCCTCTGCGCTGCCACCTAGATTAGCTGAACGGCTTGATGAATGGGCGAGGAGGATAGCGCAAAGGATGGGGCACATGACGGGAGGAGGACGGGACACGCGACAGATAATGAGTGGACGTCGAGGCGCGGGATGGACCATATGGACGGAAAGAGGAGAGGCTAAAGGGAGTGGACACTACCACATGGCCAGGTGGGGAATAGGTGGCAAGGAGGGAAATGGCGTAAAAGGCGACACGACGGGGAAGGGGCCCACAGCGTTAATCAAAGAAAAGAAGCGGGAGTCTGGATCGCTTGTGCACCGTTAATCCGTGCTTCCCAATAGCAGCTGTCAGAAAGATGCACCCTGGATTCCAGGCCCCCCCCCCTCTGCTTAAAGATAGAAAGGCGAGGGGGGGTCCAGAATCGCCTCGCGCGCCATTGATCTGGGCGCTTTGATATCGACCGTTGAAGAGGTGCACCCCCGATTCTAGACCCCCCCCCCTTCCGCTTAAAGGTAGAAAGGTGGGGGGGCTCCGGAATATGATGCGCACTGTTGATCTGGGCACACGAAATCCTGCCATCCAGAACTAATTTCCAATTAAACACGAGCGCATTTGCATCCCGAACTTAGGACAAGTGGGTTTTTAACCCATTCTTTGCATTCTAACCCCCTTACAAGAAATATCGCTAACATTTGGCTCCATGGGGGATAGAGTCGTCCCTGTGATGCTCTAAGAACACTTTTGCAGATTCAGTGCCTTGTTGTTGGGCTATGGAGTCATGCTCAAAACATCCCGCTGCTGAAAATACAAGCCAAAAAATAAAAGCAACAAAATAAAGATACATGCTCAAAGGAGCTTATTTATATACAATCCTAAACTAATAAAACACTTTACATGGGGCTAGGTGAAAGCAGATTTCCACCATAGCCATTCAAGAAGCTTCCTGGATAGAAGCTCCTTCCTTCTGTCAATGATCGTCAATAGATGGTGTAACCGTGACAGCAGAACGGTTACATTCTTCAACTCCTCCTTACAGGCTGGAGTCGAGATGAAATAGGGTGGCTCCAAGGCATAGGGGAAATGCCACTCCATGTACTTGCTGACAGGATCATAGAATGAGTGGCAGATTTCAGAAAATTGGCGACAGGAAGCCTCCTCTGCTACACAGTTGTTCTCATGTGGCTGAACATCTCTGGCAAGCGCAGGTGAGTGGACAACTGTCGTAGGCTCACTGATCTCGGGTGGTGGCTTCTCGCTGACTGGCTCTAGATAGAAAAAGAAATGCGCGCTCATTCATTCCTCTGGTTCCTCCTCCTCTTTTCCGTGCACTCCCCCATCTTGTGAAATGGGAACGGTCTCTCGATTCTTCTCTTCAATCCCAAATGTAAATACATCACGGGAAATCTCATGAAGGAAGCAAGAGAAATCTCCTTCCACAATGGCTTCTTCGTTTCAATCTAAGACAACAGGCTCATCGGGAGCAGATGCTAACGCATCCAAGAAATCTTCAATAATCTCTTCAAAAGAGCTACCTAGATCATCTGCCTCGAAGACTGGAAAATCCTCTTCGCTATCTTTAGATTCCAATTTTGCACATTAGGGAGTGGGGAATATCGCCTGCTCCACTAGTTCACCCAGGTCATCTTCTTCCTCCCAGGCTGGAAAATCCTCTGCACAGTCTTCAAATTTCAACCTTTCTAATTGAATAGAGAGATACTTCACCTGTTCCCTCAGCTCACTCAGGGTGTCTTCTTCCTCCCTGGGATCTTCATCACTTCCATAAAACTCCTCTGATGCAGACGAATGGGGAGGAGAAAGGAATTATTTTTGATCCAGGTCGTCAGGATTATCCTCATAGCCTATGTCAGAAATAGCTTCATTTTGTACAGAGTTGTGGTATCCCTCACCACAGTTATGACAAATTAACTCGGAGGGATAAAACTCCTGAAAATAGGCAATGAAATTTGCATGAAACTCTGAGAGTGAAGAAATGCTAGCAGGGGGTAAAGAATGATACCATTTACATGCATCCCCCGCTAACGAGAACATGAACATCTTAAGTAATACATCCTCATGATGTATCTCCCACTGACGCATGAGTTCATGAAACTCACTGAGGTGCTGAGCAGGGTTGTTCTCTTCAGGTTTTCCAAATATGGGCAAATAATCACCCCATTCATTCAGAGAGGGAGCAACATTAGGAAAACCAGGAATAGCAGAAAAATTAAAAGGAGCAAACCTGCGAGCAAGGATTTTATCCACATCGAACCAGTGGAGTCGCCAATTGATCCTTGAATCATGGAGTCGCCAGGTGAAAGATGCACAACTTCGAATGTGTCTGGTCCTTGTTCACCATCAAAGGCCAGATCCTAACGTTGATGTTACCCCAGGATGCTTCTCAGGCTGAGAAAGCAACTACTGAAACCCTCTCGAGAAAGCTCCTTAGGGTCAGCTTTCAGGTGTGCTAACAGTAGTCAAAGTTGAAACAGTGATGTGGAAACAATGGAGTTGCCACAGTGGAGTCGCCAGGTGCACAGTAGCAATCTTTAAGGGCTTTGATGTCTGATGCACCTTCAGAATCAGAGGCTCAATGCCGTTCTGCCTAGGGAAAATCTTCAACTTTGTCCCCGACAACGACGCCATAAATTTTAGCGTCAAAAGTCACTCCTGGATTGCTTGCAGGAGCTGAGCATGACACCCATCAGTTTAATGTCATGATTTGTTATAAAGGGGTGATCGAACGGAAGGAAGCTCAGAACAATATTGTCTCAACTCTGAAACTAGGCCAAGCATGCATGGGGAAGTGAGGTCTTAGAGAGATTCCAAACAGTGAGTTGTAATACGGGTGAGCAGGTGGAATACTTTGCATGAGAAGAGTGTAGGGGACTGTTCTGAACATCAGGATTCGAACAGACTGTGAGAGAAGGCATCTGAAGGCAAGATCTTCTTACACCCAAATGCAGGAAACCAGAGAAAACAGTAATGCAACAATAAATCATTTATCATAACATAACTGTGCTAATTCATACGAAGCATTCGATCATGAACTCTCTGGCATGAGACGAAACACAGATGGAAAAGGAAAACTGTTTGTCATAAAACAAGAAATCTCAAACACAGATGCATAACCAGGAAACCAGAATGGTTGTTAAAACTTTACAGTCGGGAGCTTTGCTCTACCATCGATAGATACAAAAATGGCGAAAACGCCTTCATATACTCAAAACAATAACAACAACAAAATCGAGACATCGCATTAAAATCTTTACGTCTGCATGTCTTTTGACAATTTGCGCCTGCAATCTTTGAATGATCGTGCACCTACGATGAATGCGATCTAAATCTCCGACAGCTCTGTGGGCGAATCGACGTGCCTTTAATTCATCGTCGAACTTTCCCATTATGGCAGAGGCGATGTCTAACCACCACCAACTGCCTCAATAACTGCTTCATTGGGATTGAGGATGGCCCGGCCAACTCGGCACCTTTGGGATGTGGAAGACCCTCCGCGCAGCCACCTGGATTAGCTAAACGGCTTGATGAATGGGCGAGGAGGACATCACGAAGGATGGGGCGCATGACAGGAGGGGGACGAGACACGCGGTGGATAATGAGTGGACGTCGAGGCGCGGGATGGACCATATGGATGGAAAGAGGAGAGGCTAAAGGGAGTGGACCCTACCACATGGCCAGGTGGAGAATAGGTGGCAAGGAGGGAAATGGCGTAAAAGGCGACATGACGGGGAAGGGGCCCACAGGGTTAAACGAAGAAAAGCAGCGGGAGTCTGGATCACTTGTGCGCCGTTGATCCAGGCTTTCCAATTGCAGCCGTCAGAAAGATGCACCCCAGATTCCGGACCCCCCCCTCCGCTTAAAGATAGA
Source organism: Picea glauca (assembly GCA_000966675.3). Lineage (NCBI taxonomy): Eukaryota > Viridiplantae > Streptophyta > Pinopsida > Pinales > Pinaceae > Picea > Picea glauca. The sequence goes on from JZKD02S0723177.1 coordinate 353,068, forward strand.
AAGGCGGGGGGGCTCCGGAATCCGATGCGCGCCGTTGATCTGGGCATACAAAATCCTGCATTTGCATCCCGAACTTAGGACAAGTGGGTTTTTAACCCATTCTTTGCATTCTAACCCCCTTACAAGAAATATCGCTAACAATATGAATTAAGGGTAGAGAGAAGACAATAAGACAAGAGGTAAGAACCTGAATATCCACTTTGGTGGGGTATCTCCAAAGATAGGTTGTACTCTTCCCTACAATAGTTAGAATTTGTGTTTTGTTAGCATTAGATATTATTCTTTTATATGAGTAGACTTAGGAATAGTAAAGGAATATTTATTGCAACAAAAACTCTATAAAATTTATTTGGTCCAAGAATAACCCCTCCCACTAATTCTATTGATCGTTATGCTGAAAATTTTTCATAGGAGAAAGTTCAGATGCAATAATTGAACCTACAGTAAAAGACCTTCAAGCTGAAGCTACTATGCAATTTGGAAACATATCACAACAAGTAGCAGGAGAAGAAGTGGCAACCCAATAAGAAGAAGGAATTGGAAAGAAAACAAAGGAATTGGTAGAAGAGGCTGAATCCGCAGTTGGAGCAGTACATAAAGTATTGGAAAAAATAAATATCCCAACTAATTCAGTGGTTTAACCATCACCTAGAGGGGAAACATCACTTGTAGCCTATAAATTTTTGTTCAGAAATATGGCAGATGAATAAGGGAATGAAAAAAATGAGACATAGACATTTGGATTTCCGATATTGGACATTACTAGAAATGTCACCATGAAGAATATTCCATTATCATCATTGCCTCAATTTCATGGTATGTCATTTGAGGACCCTGATTCATTTTTGTTTGAGTTTGATATATTATGAAGAAGTTATAATTATATAGACAATGCTCAAAAATTAAAATTATTTCCAACCACACTAAAATACTCAGCACTAAGGTGGTTCATGAGTTTAGGGGAACATAGTATTTTATCCTAGGATGACATAACGGAACATTTTCTCCAAAATTATCAGGATTATTGTAGACCTAGAGATTCTAGGAATGACATATTCAAGATGCAACAATCCGAGGAGGAAATCTTAGAGGATTACTTGGAAAGGTTCCTCTTTAACTACTAAAAGACCAAAAAAAAATTCTTTGACACAACCATGGTTAGGACTATTTTTATGAAGGGTGTAAGGGATGACTGTATATAAGTATTGAACCTCATGAGATCTGGGTATGTGTACCAAAAATCGTTTGTTTAGATTGTCGATTATTGTAAAAAGTACTCTTGTAGTCAAGCCAAAACTAGGAAAAGTTCAAGAGACCCTGTAAACAAAATTGCTAAACCTGCTATAGTAGGTGTCACAAGAATGGAACTAGGAAATATGATAGAGAATTTCAAAAAATATATCCTAAATACAATTAGCATCCAATTGGATACCCTTAAAATAAAGAGGAAACAAGAGGAAGAGACTGTTTCCTTGGAAATTTTATGTCCTCGGTGTAGGAAGAGACATCCTGAGAAGGAGTGCTTTGTTAATGCTATATAAGTTCATGGAATTTGTATGGAAGATCATCCTACTGAGAGGTTCCCTTCACTACCTAGAATTCAGGCCAACTATAAGGGAGGAGTAGAATCCCATGACACATCATATCCCCCTAAGAGACTATGAAGGCAAAAAAACCCCAACATGTTCCTAGATCCCTCCATGCAATAACCATAACAAAAATGGGTCCCTCCAATGCCTTATTCCTAGTGGACACCTCAACAACCCCAAGGACATACTTGGAAATAGGGATGGAGGGGAACTAACTATGGAAATGGCCTTTTCCAGCCACTATCTTTTCCTACATACCCATAACACCCTTCTAATATCTCTCATCTTTTTCCAGGATTTAATCCACCTTCACTACCTCCACCTCCTCAACTACAACAACAAATTCATTTCCTATGAATCTGAACCAACAACAACAAATGAAAGCCACAAATAATCCAAATCCTCCTCGTCCTACCCCAATTCCTGCATATCCCATTGCAAACCCTAATAATATATCTACTCAACCTGTACAAAATATGGAATTTCAGAGCTTCCCGACCTATGTCATTACCTCGACTCCATTAAATGAAATCCAATTAAGATGTGGGAGTGAAACAAATTCTATAGTGGTTATCCAAGAAGAACAATAAGAAAATCAACCAAATTAAGATGAAGACACCCCTACTATAGAGGAAATTTCTCCTAGCATTCCAACTATATCTACCTCAAAACCTAAAATACCCCAAAAAACTAACCGTCCACCTTATCCAAAAAGGTTTCTTATAAAGAAGCCCGAAGTGACTTTGGGACACGATTTAGAAGTTGAATTAAGAAATATATGTGTAAATATTCCCTGCTACAAGATATTAAGGACCTTCCTATCTATGCCAAGATTGTAAGGGACCTTTGCATTAAAAAGAATGGAAGGAAGGAGCCTCCTGTTATACAGGTGGTTGGACAATTGTAAGAATTCATATAAGAAATGCCATTCAAATACAATGACCCAGGGAACCCAGTGCTAACCATATAAATTAATGGCATTTCTTTACCAAATACACTTATTGATCTCGAAACATCAATAAATGTTATGCCTATTGGTACCATGCAAACACTGCAACTAACTCACTTAAGGTCAACCCAAACCCTACTCGAATTAGCAGATAAATCAGTCATTAGTCCAACAGGAAGTCTGGATGATGTAACAATCACCCTAGCTTCATGGGAGTGTCTTGTAGACTTTTTGGTAATTCATCCAAAATCCTCCAAACCCAGACATCTAGTTGTTCTTGGTCGACCTTGGTTGGCCACTGTTGATGCATTCATTAGTTGTCAATATTGAGAGATAACAATTTCCAACGGGACCCATAGCCAAAATCTTACTCTATTCCCTCCTGCCCAACCAACTACCAAAATTCCTTTATGGTTAGAGAATCCATATGGGGAGGAAGAATGTTCTGAACCCTTGTTAACAATTAAACAAGTAAGAGGTTTTCAAGAACCAAATGAAGATCAAATTTTAAGCCAATTCTTAGCTGATACTGAATGTATTGAATATCCACAATCTTTTTAGGAATATAAACATATTTTCAGCTCTGAATTCTAGAAACTTTGTCATCCTTCTACCTTGTTTACCATGACAACAATGAATGAAGGTAAAGATTTGCCTATGAAATCAGTCGAAATCATCCCTCAGAAGTGTCTTTATATCAATTTTGATTTGGAATCTGAACAACAAGATCAATTGATTCAAATGATTCAAGAACAATTTGATGCCTTTGCATGGGACTAATCTGACATCAAAGGGATCCACATGAATAATTTTATCCATCACATCTATAGCAATGACCAACTCAGACCTGTTATGCAACCTCAAAGGAGGATGAATCCAAACTTGAAGGATATAGTGAAAGAAGAGTTGTAAAAGATCCTAAATGTCAATTTTATCTACCCCATTTCAGATAGTAAGTGGGTATCTCCATTAGTCATTGTCCTAAATAAGGATACCTTTAGAGACTATTTTCCTTTACATTTTATAGATCAAGTGTTGGACACTTTGTCTCGGAAAAAGTACTTTTCCTTCCTGGATGGGTTCAATGGTTATAATCAAATCCAAATTGCACCATAGGATCAGGATAAGACCACTTTTACTTTCCCATGCGGTACTTATGATTATAGGGTCCTTCCGTTTGGGTTATCTAATTCCCATGCCACCTTTCAACCAGTTGTATTGGCCATCTTTTTTTATTTAACCCATGATTGTCTGGAAGTATATATGGGTGAATTCACCGTGTATAGGGATGATTTTCAACAAGCCTTAGACAACCTAAAGAAAGTGTTGATCATATGTAAAGAAACTAACCTTTCCCTTTGCCATGAAAAATACAAAATAATGTTCACTGATGGGATTGTTTCAGGCCATCATATTTATGGTACCAGAATAAGGGTAGATCCTGCTAAAATTGAAATCATTTCTCGAATCAAAATCCCTAGCTCCCCAAAAGAGGTTAGAATATTCTTAGGGCATGTTGGATATTATAGAAGATTTATTCAAAATTTTGCAAACCTAGTTTCCCCAATGTTCAAACTATTAGAAAAGGATGCTGAATTCCATTGGGATCTTGAATGTCAAATTTCTTTTGAAATTTAAAAAAATAAGCTTTCAGTTGCTCCCATTTTGAGAGGGAAAAATTGCTCCCTTCCTTTCCATATTTTCACTGATGCCTCAGATATATCTTTGGTTGTTGTTTTGGGACAAAGAGAATATCAAGTTCCCTATGTTATCTATTTCGTCAGCAAAAACCTCTCTCATGTTGAGATGAACTATAGGGTCATTACAAAATAATTCTTGGCAGTAGTTCATGCCATTAACAAATTATGACATTATATAATTGGGTATGAAGTATTTTTACACACCTATCACTCAACTATTAGATTTTTAATAAATAAACCTGTCAAAAATAATAGAGTTACGAGATGGATGTTATTGTTACAACAATTCAACATTACTATTATAGATAGACCTGGGAGAGATAATCTTGTTGTTGATTTTCTGTCTAGACTTATTCATATAGGAGAGAATACACCAGTTAATGGTAATTTTCCTGATGAAAACTTGTTTTCTATCTCTACTTACATTCCTTGGTATGTAGATGTGGTCAATTATCTAGTAATAAGGAAATTACCTCAAAATATATTGTCTCGGGAAAAATAGAGAGTCATTAACCTAAGTGCTAATTACATGATTGTTTATACCACATTGGGCCTGATTTGGTGATTAGAATATGTGTACGGGAAGATAAGATGCATGCCATTATTAAATCCTGCCATGATGGGCCATGTGGTGGGAATTTTTGCAACAAGAGGACAAAATACAGAATATTATAATCAGGCTATTATTGGCCAACCATTTTTAAAGATGCAAATAAGTATGTGGCAAGTTGTGATGATTTCCAAAGGATGGGGAAGCCAACTTCAACTGATGAGAGGCCTCTTCAAACACAGGTAGTAATCAAACCTTTTGAAAAATGGGTATTAGATTTCGTAGGACCAATCAACCCTATGTCTAGAAGGAAAAGGTACATATTGGTTTGTAAGGATTATGTGACAAAATGGATAGAGGCTAAATCTTTGTATTATGCAAATGAACAATCCTTTGTTGATTTTCTATTTGAAGAAATATTTACCCGTTTTGGTGTTCCTAGAGAGATAGTAAAATACCAAGGGACCCAATTTACTTATAATATGGTCAAATCCATCATAGAACAATATCATATTAGGAATAAAAAATCTACACCTTACCACCCCCAAGAAAATGGACACGTGGAGTCAACCAATAAGGTTATAGAGGCCATTCTAACGAAAACAGTTCAACTGAACCATAAAGATTGGGTTGATATTTTTCCTGAAGCCATATGGGCTTATTGAACATGATCTTTAGAGAACCACACTCATTCAAGATCAAAGGGATAAATGACATGAAAAATTTATTAAGAAAAAGTCCTTTCAGCCAAGTGACTGGGCCCTGCTGTATGACAACAGGTTTACAAATTTTAAAGGCAAACTGTCAACCCGATGGTTGGGACCGTATGAAGTGGATACAGTCTATGGTAATGGTTTGGTTACAATAAAAACCATTGATACAGATCAAACTTCCTTTGTTGTAAATGGGCAATGCTTGAAGGTCTATCATAAGCCCTTGTCTAAAGAAGATTTTATCAACCTTGTTATTCATAGTTCTGAAATGCAACTAGTAAGCGAGGGGAGTCCTCCCCTTTCTGATCCACCACTGTAAGTCTCTTGTTATCTCATTTAAACCTGCACATATGTGATTTTATAGATATAGGTTTTGTCTGATTTGTAAAATTGAGCTAACTATGATATTTCTTTGTATATCATTGATGATAAAGGAGCCTCACTGGGTTTTCTTTGAAGAATCTGATGAGCAGGAACTATCCCTAGCTCATAAATTTTTTGAAGGTATAGTAGTAGTTATATTTTATCTTGCTAATAAAATGGAAGTGTTAATAGGTTCGGTGGTCTGATTTGGATGTAAAAGAGGATCCTTCTTTCTTTCAGTAGTAGAATATTGTCTAAACTAAGAATTATTGCAGAATTTGGAACCTAATTCCACCTTGCCTATAACTTCTACCTCAATTTAAATTTCATGTACATGTGTGCTACATTTAGTTTTCAAGAATCATACTTTAGTAAAATCAACAGACCTACAGGTTCTGATATTCAACTCAATATTTAACATTCTGATACCTGTTGGAAGATTCAACACTTCTCGTTTGAATCTTGGATAAAAGCACCTGCAGTTTGATCCAGTACTAGTGATCGCCAACATTTTTCTACAACTTGAAACTCAGAGTATTCCAGCCACAATATGAGGTATGCAAGTTCCAATTTAAAGATCATAAAAACTAGGTACCTTATCAATTGCATCTGGTGCTACATAATCATGTTCCAGTACTACAGAGTCCTATTCCGGTACTATCATGTTCCATTACTATAGAGTATTATTATGGTACTAAAAATATTGTTCCAGTACTACAAAGTCATGTTCTGGTACTGCAGAGTCTTGTTCCGGTACCGCAAAGTCCTGTTCCGGTACTAAAAAATCTTGTTCCGGTACTGTCCTATTTCGGTACTAGTTAATAATTCAGTATTGTTGCCAAAGTAATATGATCATTGTACTATACTTGAAATTGTTTCCACTTCAGGTAATTGGAGGTATGACCAATCTTTTTCTGTTCTTTCTACCAAGGAATCATTTAATTCTTGTTCTAAATTGTTCCTTACTTTTATGTACACCTTCCTTCTAAATTATTATACTTAAGTGTATCATCCTTATTACCCTTTAAAGATATACTTCCGCAGTTAGCTCTATTTTTTTGGGTATGTATATGGGTGCATCTTCCTTGTTATTACCTCATCATTTTGAAAAATGAATTTTGTTATTAATAATTGAGATTATCCATGGAAAAGGGTTGACACTGTTATTCCTAATACTAACCTAGTTGATTTAGAAAGTTCTTATCCAAGTTTCTCTTTACAAGATTCTCTTGGGAGGTATTGATGAAAAACCTCATGTTGTGGTCCGCTCCTACAAAACCTTAATGGAATTTCATGGGAATCCTAACAAGAATAATTAGAGGGGCCTCTTAGTCATTATCCGAGATGTTACATTATACATTGAATAATTGATATTTAAGGCTAATGTAGATGATGTCACCCTTGGGGTAAATAAAAACAATCAATTATGTGCCTAATAAATCTAAAACACTCTCGTACCAGATGCCTTCCTTATGCTCTAAAGTTGTCAATGAACAATATACATTCTAAATATTTTGAGTAATATAATAAAAGGAAGTATCATGAAGTACAAGTAAACCCACCGAGGTACTGAACAAGACAGTTGGCAGCGGGGCCATGCTTGTATGGTACTAAGGTAAACCCATCGGGATATTGAACAAGCCTACTGGCAGCGGGGCTATGCCGATTAAAGGGAGTTGAAAAACATACATTGGCACGCCTAAAACTAAATAAAATCCCTTGGGTCTCATTATGAAGCAATCATTATTAAAATCAAGGATAGGAGATGAACTTTATATCTCTTGGATGATGCCCTTAAGAAACTTCCAGTATCCACTTTAGAGTTCTATCTTTTAAAATATATATTTTTCATGGAAGTGGGACCCTCAGTGTAGGTAATTCACCCCACCTGAACAAGAAGATATTTATTTCTAATTAAATTGGATAAGAGACAAGTTAATCATCTTAGGATGTAATATTTATTTATTTCTAATGTGCTCCCTTCTTCTAATGGCATGAAACCATAACTATGCCACTTTTATTTCAATGGTAATCTAGGCATGGGGCCTATTAGTTAAAATCGTTATGAAATCTCTTACCCAATATATTATAATAATATTAGAGTCACATCCAAACCTTTTCTTTTAATTATTACTCAAAACAGGTTGGATATGAATAAGTGTCAAATCATCAACGATCTGATCTACTACTCACGGATAGACATGATCAAACAATTGTTCATACTACTTAATTGCCATCATAACTATAATTTGAAAATTATAATAAAATATGCTCATTTGAATGGTGTTTCCATTTAGACGAGTGTCATTATAACTGCTATATCATTTCTGAACCTTTGTCATTATACCACCTTTTTTTCTCGGGTTCATTACTCTTCCCAGGTCTATTACTCTGTTCCGATACCAAACCCTCTTATCGATAAACCCTGGCTCACTGTGTTAAATTGAGCATTTCTTTCAAGACATGCATGGGGTTTGATCGCCATGAACCTATGTTTATGGTATTTCGAGAGGCGAAGGAATATAAGGCATGCAAAGAAAAGTTTGAAAAAAATGGATGGGTACCCTTTCTAGAACAATTTCGAGGCCACCATGATGAAATGTCCCAAGCCTTTGCACAGAGTTATGATGGTGATATTGTTCAGTTGGGGAGTATAAAGATGCAAATGACCGAAGATTATATAACAGAGGCCAATGGCTTACCATTGGAAAGTGAAAAATATTTTAAGGGTATGGTGATTGACCGACAACTCTGCCAGAAGTTTTTAGTGCAAGAGCATTCAAATATGGATTGGGTAAAAGGTATCCCTCGCCAGTGGGTTAAACCAGAGTATTGGACTACACTTCTCATCCTGCAAATATTTCTAGCATGTGAAGGTAGGTATTCCATCACCTTACTTTACCATTTAAGAATACTGTTGCATTTTGAGGATGGTCCAAAGATTAATTCCCCATACTTTTTATGGATGATTTTAAGTAATATGGCTAGAGGGGTTAGATCTGCCTCCAAGAAACTTAAAAAATGTCTCTATCATCACAGTTTAATGAAATTATTGGTTTTGTACGAATTAAAGAAATGAGGAAGTAGCTGGAAATGATTCATTAATCAAGACTTTACCTTAGATGAGAATACTACAAGCCATAATGAAGGTACCCTAAGTCTATAGGAAAAGGAAGAAAAGGGAAGGGCGATAAAGAGTCTAAGGAAAATATAGGAAGTAATGAAAATACGAAGAAGCAACCAAGTGGTGAGGCCAAAGATGTTGGGCCTAGCATCTCAAAATATGTTAACAAGCCAAAACATAAAAATGAAATAAAAGTGGTGGAAACTCCTGAGTCAAGAGTCAAAACACGAAGGAATAGTAAGACTCCTGAGGAATCTAGTACCATACCATCTACCAGGAGTAATACCAAAATGAAAAAAGGAAAATTAGAGTCTCGAGTCATCAACAAAAACAAAGAGAAGGCGATTATTTAACGACGATGCTGAGGCACCCGTCATTCGAAATATGGAGGTATCAGAAGAGAAATCCCCTGTTAGTCTAGAGCGTACTCGTAGGATTACTAGGAGCATGATTAAACGAATGAAAATCTCCACTCTCCCAACCTTGCAAGAGGAACCAATTGATATTCCAGCTTCACCAGAGGTAGGGGATGACCCTATTCAAGAGATTAATGAAGTAAAGGAACTTGTTGCAGAGACTTTAAAAGAATTATCATTTGTATGCAAAGATAATAAAAAGGTTAAGAAGTGGGAACACCCCTTTGTCACTCTGACTAAGCATCATATGATAGTCAAGATACAAAGGCTTCAAAAATAGAATGATAAATTAAGACAAGAAGTGGCTGAATATGAAGTTTTGGATTCATATAGAAAGAAGGAAAATGAATTGCTTAAAGCCCATAATCAAAATTTACGAGATAAGATAGAAAATCTTGTTGTCAAATTTAAGAAGGCTGTTCATTCAGGTAAAAAGTGTGAAGTAGATGATAGAAGGCATATGTTACATAGAAGAGTACTCAAAAGAGAGATTAAAGTGATGAAGAAGGGTGGAACTTTAGGGCTTGACATCTTATCCCAAGCAGTAGATGGTTAATTCAATTAGAAATGGCACCAATTTTTATTTTGAAGATCATTGTTACATGAGGACATGCAATGGATAAGGCATGGGGAAAATGTTGAGTCTTCCTTTTGACATCCACATTCACCTTAATGTTGCACCCTATATCGATTATGTTTCCTTATAAACATGAGTAATCCACTCATTTTTCTCAATGATATACTCTCTTAAACACTTCTTGGTGTACACGAGGTAAACAAAAATTAGCATATGATTTTCATGGTTTATTGATAGTTAGAATAGTTATGTATGTTCCTTATTCCATCTAGTAGCCTCGTTGTGGAAACAATGTTATGAGAGGGTTCTAAGATAGCACTGCAAGTCATCCAGTAGTCGCACTGGAGGTCATCTGGTAGATGTACTGGAGTTTATCCAGTACCTTCACTAGGATATTCCAGAAGTCATCCGGTACCTGCACCAGAACATTCCAGAAACCATCTGGTACCTGCATCAGAATCCATCTGATATCTGTACCTAAAAATTTGGACGTGATCAACTGAATAGATATTTTGATGAGTTTGAGGAGTCACTTGGTGAATGATATCATCTATTCTAAGTCTATACAATATTCCTTCATCCTCGTGCAATTCATGTCATGAGGATGAAGGAAATTTAAAACAACAAAAGTCATGTATAAGTAAATTAATATTTGATACATTTTTTGTTGAGTTATTTGCTACCTTGATTGTATCAAGTTGTTTCTCTTATAAAGAGGGCATGTAGGTGACTGAAGGGAGTATTCAAATATTGTTACACTGATGTATTGGTTTGTGAACATATATTTCCTGTAAAATCAGTTAAAGGTTATTATGAAGTGGAATTTGTTGATCTTGTGCATCTCTCAGAATATATCATTTTGTGAGGTCCTTTTAAGCTTCCTTGTTGGCATCAACAAGGGCCCACTAGTCCAACTTGGTGATCTTGCTATAAATTATTGTATAGATTTGATTTGTGTACTTGTTTATTGTGATCCGATACTGATATGTGATTTTCCTGTACCTGCTAGTTGTTCATTCAGTACCTGGTGTTATCTTTCTTAATTTGAGTTCTCATTTGGTTTCAATACATTATAGATGTCAAGTGTGAACAGGGTGTGAATTTTACTATGCTATTATGAGTGTGATGAGTTTGATGCACACTAATTGTAAGAATTTTACTTAGTTCATTCTCAATAATTTGGAATATTAAAATAGTTGCAAAGATTTTGGAAGCATGGTCATTTTCATTACTAGATCTGTGTTCATAGAAAGAAAATCATTGTCTTAGAATTTATTATGAATTGCAAAGTGTGTTATTACAAGAGCATCTCAAGAATCCATATTTCATATTACAAGGGCCAACAAATGGAAATTCTCAATGAGATCTCTGCTCCCTATGTAGAAGTGAAGTGATTTTCCAAAATTGTTAGATTGTGAGATTGTATGAAAATTCCTTTTATGCTGCATTAATTGATTTTGAAAGATGTGTGAAGAATTAAATGGAGATTTCCTAGTTAACTGTGTCATTATAGAAACAATATAGGATTCCATCTTTTGCATTTCATGAGCCAGTAAACGGAAAACCTTTTTTTTTGTACTAGTTAATTGCTGAAGTAGAATAATCTCTGTAGTGCATTTGAATCTTGCAGAGTGTGTGAAGTATAGACTAGAAAGATTTTACATAGTGATTAAGACATCCACTTTTATATAGACTTTCTATTGGATTTTATACTAAGGATTGTGATTAGAGTTTAGATAAAATATAGTATAAATATGAAAAAGCCTTAATATCTACTATATACTCACTAGACATATTTAAAATATCGGTTTCCTACACATATGGTGTAACAAATATGTTGATTACGAATTGTGGTTGACATATTAATGATTGAAAATATATTATACATATAATTGCACCAACAATTATATAGGTTAAAATGGGAAACTACATGACACGACATGGGAAGCTACATGACAATGGCATGGCTTGGAAAAGCATGACAAGTTATGGAAATGGCATGGAATAGCATAGAATGGATTGGAAATGGAATGGAAAGGCATGTAATGTATTGACAAGGCATGGCATGGATTGACAAGGCATGGCAATGGCATGGCATGGAAATGGCGTGGAAAAATCAATGGTAGGCCATAGAATGATTTAGAAAGGCATGACAATATAATGACAATGACATAGCATGGAAAGGCATGGCATGACATCAACAGGTTTGTGGGATTGGGTTTGGGAGGGTCCTTTGTCTCCTTGTGTTCTCTAACCCAAAAATTGGGTAGGAGTGTGAAATAAAATCTCATAGATGGCGAAGGGAAAAGAATAATGGTTTCAAGTCTCCCTGGAGAAATTTTGGTAGCATAACAATACTCTCTATGGTGTGCCATGAAATGTAACCTCAAAAACTTTATTTATAGGTTGAAAATGATATCCATTCTAAGATTTAGTTTCCATGTGAACTCTCTCATTCTATTGATTAAAATCAATAAGTTTAGTGGACATCATGGAAGACTAAATAAATTTTATTAATAATTGGCAGGTTTAACAAAATTTACATATACCCACTACACAAGATAAACAAACATGAGTGCATTAATGAGTCATTGATTTGTATTTTTGGCATTTTTTTTTTTTTTGTTCAGTAAAAGTGGGACCTTCCTATTATATCTTCAAACAAAAAAGAGAGAATACATGCCAGATAGGATCCAGGTGTCCTGCCTATGAAGGAAACCAGGACACCTGGCTATCACACTGTAACAAGTCCAAAAGTGATGGAAAGCATAGAGCCACCCTGCCCGTAGGAAACCAGGGGGTATAGTCTTAACTAATAGCATTTTAGTAGTGGAGTTCCTGAGGCTAGTTCGACTAACAGCTAGAGGACTACTGTCCTGAGAAAGTATAATAGAAATCGTAAAGAAAAACATGGAAACGCTGGAACCTTTTATCCGAGGCTCGCCTTGTCGTCTCGTGCTTCTGCTGCTCGAGCTGGAATGGAGAAAGGCTGTGCGCAGGTAGGACAGAGTCGCTTGGGGGAGGCATTAGAGTAAGCTGCATATAACATGTCCAGTCGCTGGCTTGCACAGACCGCGCGAAAGATTTGGTCCTCTGCTAGTTCTCGGAGTTCAAAGATAAGTTGTAGTTGCTCTGAGAGCAAGGGAGGTGGCGAGGGCGGTCTCATCCGCTCGTCTTCGTTTCCTTGACCATCGGCATCCTGAACTATATCAGCTTCCATCACCTTCTACTCTTCGATGGTGCAGTGTCCTGGGCCGGGGTCCAGAGAAGCTTTGGCATAGGAGTCGATGGAGGTTCTTCCAGGCGGAGTGAAGCGAGGGCGAAAGACATGGGCGTAGGGGTCCCAGTCATCCAGGAAGGTGATCATATTCTGGTGCAGGAAATCCAGAGGGGGATGTATGCTCGGGTCCTCTTCTATAATTGTACCAGGCGGTGAGGTTGCCCGAATTGCCTGTCGTCGACGCCTGCGAACTAGAGTAACTGCACTCTGGAAGTCCCTGTGTCTTTTCCTTCTCTCGGCTGCGGCATACCAGCCGGCCCCTCTACGTGGTTTCCCTCTTAGACGTGGCATGGCTGGGATGGAGAGGAGAGCTAATTCGCCTCTCTTCACAGAGAACTGTTCAAACAGAATGGAGCACAGCCGAAGGTTGATGAACCAATAAATCCCAATAAACTCCATTAATGTGACGAGCTTAATGCTCTGTCCGTTAGGACCTATGGCACTCATGCTGAAAGACTTCATGCTACGGAGATGGAAGGAGTTGACGTGCACTATGGGACGCAGAGTGTGTGGGGAGGATGGTTAATAAAGGCCCCCCGCCTCCCCTCGCCACCTCGCCTCAACGCCATGGACACATGTCACCCCATCCGGGGTAGGTAAATCTTTGCTGGCCAGTAGCTTGCAACGATGGTGAAGATCTGAGGGCTCTGAGCTGCTAGTATTCCAGCTTATGTGCTCTCTTTCCCTGTAAACACCTTCATTGGCGAGGAGATCGACTACTGTATTTTCTTTCTTTTTGATATGTGAGGGGATGACACTGATGTTCTGCCTGAGTAGGATTTGAAAGTCTTCTAACAGTCCTACTAAGCGCCAGCTGGGAGAGATTTTGTGTGGGTGTCCCCCATGCAGGATTTTGGTGATGAGCTGAATGACTATTTGAGAGTCCCCTTCCAGTATGATATTGTGACTGGTGAGAGAAAGAGCTTGTTTGAGACCCTGTAAGAGGCCTGTGAGTTCTGCTACATTGTTGGTGGTTTCTCCCAAGTATCCCGCACTGAGAGTAAGGATTTCCCCAATGGAGTTCCTGATGACTGCTCCGTAACCTGCTGGTCCGGGATTACCTTTTGAAGCCCCATCGAAGTTGATTTTTATGAATCCAGCAGGAGGGGGGGTCCAAAGGGACGGACTGGAGAAGTGGCTCTAAGGCTACCGAAGGGTCCCCCCGTCTTTGAGGTTGAGCGTCCAGCTTTGGAGGATGTGTGCTTCCTCACGATTGCATTCTCGATCCCGGAGTTGCCAAAGCTTGCTCTGAATAGTTTCTCTGATGAGTTTGACGACTGAGTTCCAGGTGGCCTCTGCTGGGGACTGCTTGGAGTGGAAGATGCATTTGTTCCTTTTTTTCCATATCTGCCAGAGAGTGAAGCCAGGTAGTAAGAGCCAGATTTGATTCAGAATGGGGTTACTGTAGGTGATTGAGTCCCAATTTTCGATAGTATCTTTGATGCTGCCACGATTTTGGTTGGATCGGCGCATGATTTGTGCTCCTTGATCCCATATTGCCTGGCTGTAGCTGCATCCATTGAAGAGGTGTTCTTTGGTTTCCTCTTGGGTTTGACAAAGTGTACACATGGATGGTCCAATGAACCCTCTTTTCCTGAGGTTGTCCTATGTTAGTATTCTGTTGTGAATAATTAACCAGAGGAAGGTGGAAACCTTAGGCCATAGTTTCTTGCGCCAAATTTTTCTCCAGATGTTGTCATCTTGCTGGTTATTTTGGTGGCAGCATATGTTATAGGCCTCTTTTACCGAGAAGTTTCCAGAAGCTGAGTGCCCCCACCTGAGCTTGTCGCTTCCTTCTCGCCAGGGGATTTTCCTGCGTCCAGCCTCTTGCTGCCAGGCGGATAGGTTTATATCAGGGGGAATGCCTAGCTCCTGGTTGGAGGTTTTCCATTGCCGCCAGGTGTGATCTGCATCCACGGCCTTCCAGAGATCACGTACCTTTAGTGCAGAGAGCTGATTGAGAGCCCGGTGGAGGGGTGTGAGTTCCTCAAGGTCCTGTAGAGGCTTAAGCTATTGCCAGGAATCTTGCCAAAATCTTGCGATGTCTCCATTGCGTATTTCCCAGAAGGCATGTTTCTGTATCATGTCCCTGTTTTGCCAAGCGGTATTCCAGATATTTGACCCCTGTATTTTAATGTTGTGTCTGATCAGTTGGTCCGGTTGCATTGTAGGGGCATATTTGCGTTTCCAGATTTGAGCCCATAAGGCTTCTGATGTTTTCAACCACCTCCACCATATCTTAGCTCCCATTATCTGGTTGAGCTTTTCTGGGTCCTGCAGACCTAGGCCTCCTTTTCCTTTTGGTGTGCATACCTTTTCCCAGCTTACGAGGGCCCATTTCTTCTTTTCTTGGACTCCTTGCCAGAGGAAATTCCGCTGGATGTTTCTGATTTCTTTGATGATATGTTTAGGGGCAGCAAGCACCGTGAAGAGGTAGGTGGGAAGAGTTTCGAGGACCGACTTTAGCAGGACAAGTCTAGCTGCTAGGTTTAAAGGTCTGAAAGTCCAGTTGGATATTCTGTTAGAGATGGAGATGAGGAGGCTGTTCCAAGAGATGGTTTTAGCGGGTGCTCCAGTGAGGGGGATACCCAGGTAATTGGATGGAAGGGAGCTCCTGAGGATGCCCAGGATTCTAGAAATGTGCAACTGGACTGCCGCGGAGGTGTTGAAGAAGAAGAGCTTGGACTTTTCAAGATTCAGAGTCATGCCCGAGGCCTCAGTGAAATCTGAGAGGACAGAATTAAGTTTGAGGGCTTCCCGAGCGGTAGGGGAATTCATGAGAAGGGTGTCGTCAACAAATTGGCTGTGTGAAGGAGCGGGATGCATGTTATGCAGAGGTAGGCCCTGGAGGGTGCCTTCCAGGATTGCTGATTTGATGTAGCGGCCAAGGCCTTCCGCCAAAAGAAAAAAGAGGAAAGGTGAAAGTGGATCGCCTTGCCTGATGCCTCGGGAGGCTGAGAAGGGGCGAGAGGGGACGCCATTGACAAGGATTGAGAAGAACGCCGAGGAGGTAAGGTTCAAAATCCATTAGACCCAAGCATGATCAAAACCAAAAGAATTTAAAATAGCACGGAGGTACTGCCAGTTGGCTCTATCAAAAGCCTTGGAGAGATCGAGTTTGATCAACATACCTGGTGTTTTTGTTGTCTTGAGAGAGTTGACTACCTCATTGGCTAAAATGACGCTGTCCATAATCTGTCTGCCTTCTACATAACCAGATTGTTCTTTAGAGATGATGAGAGGCAGAATTGGTTTGAGTCGATTTGCAATAACCTTAGCGATGATCTTGTAGATGACATTGCAAAGGGCGATGGGTCGAAACTGTCTGGGGTTCGTGACTCTTTCCTCCTTTGGTATGAGGGCGAGGAAGGTGGCATTGAAGGCTTGAAGCACTTGTCTTGACGATCTGGATTCTTCTACGACTTCCCAAACGTCCTGGCCTATAATATCCCAGCAGTGGTGGAAGAAATCTGTAGTAAAGCCATCGGGGCCTGGGGCTTTGCCCGGGGGCATGTCTTTTACAGCTTTGTCCACTTCCTCCTTGGAGATCGATCGATTGAGGGCTGCCTTCTGTTCAGGTGTGATTAGCTTTGGAATGTGGCTGGTGACTCGGGAGATTGCTGCCGCCCTGTCCGCGTTGTTTTCCCTGAGGAGGGTTTGATAGTATCCATGAAGTTCTTCTTCTATGCGCTCATGGTCCCTGATTAGTTGGCCTTGCTCGTCCACCAGATGTGTTATTCTATTGATGTGTCTTCGATGTATCATGGTTCGGTGAAAGAATTTAGTGTTCTTTTCCCCTTCTTTGAGCCATTGAACTCTAGATTTCTGTCTCCAGAGTATCTCTTCTTGCCTCCTGCGTTGCTCAAGCTGCATCTGTAACTACTCTTCTTCCTGCATGAGAGCAGTGGTGCGTGTGCCTGATATGAAAATCTGTTGTATTTCAGCCAGCCAAAGTTCTGTGTCCCTGATGACTTGATGGATATTGCCGAAGGTGTTTTTATTCCAATGTTTGAGCTTTTGCTTGAAATTTTTGAGCCTCTGTTGAAACCTGTACATCTTGGTACCCTCGTTTATTTCTGATTGATTCCACCAGAGTTGGGCGAGTTGATGAAAATCTGGGTGTGTTAGCCAGAATTTTTCAAATCTAAAGGGTTTGAATTTTGGTGTCGCTTCTATGGCAATATGGAGGGCTATTGGCCAGTGATCCGAGCCTGTTCTGAGAAGAATTAGGCTTTCTATGCAGAGGTCTCCTTCAATCAGATTTTCTGATACAAAAAAGCGATCTAGTCTACAAGCTATGTGTTGGCTACCAGATCGACGATTTGACCAGGTGAAGGTCCCATTACTATTCTCTATGTCTACTAGTTTTAGCTTGGAGGGAGGGATTTGAACTTACCACTATCTTGCTCGAGACGCTTGCTGCCTTCTGATTTTTCCTCCAGTGTCATTATCATGTTGAATTCGCCGCCTAGGATCCAGTTGGGCGTATTCACCAGAGCTTTGACCCGGACTAGTTTTTCCAAAAATTTCTACTTTTCCTGTTGTCCTTGTGGACCATAGACGTTGGTGATGATTCCCTCCTGACTAGATCCTATTATTTCGAAATGGGCTGACATGGTGCCTGCTGTGGAAAAGGGCCCACTGAGAGTTAGGTGGTTGGGGTCCCATAAAATTGCAAGGCCGCCCGCTGCTCCCACAGAGTCCGTATAGAAAAACTGGCAGCCTTTCCAAATCCTTTGAATTATGTTCTCAGCTTCCAGACCGGCGCATTTGGTCTCCTGTAACATTAGAATTTCTGGAGTTTCCTCTTTGATACAGTCTCTGAGGATCCTTTGCTTGGATCTTCCGTTAAGACCTCTGATGTTCCAGGAGATGATCTTCATCATTAAGAGGAGAGGTGTGGGTGGAGGTATCCCTCCGAGAGCTTCTGTATCTGCCCTGAGTTGATCATTAGGTTACCGACTTCTTTGATCAGCTGATGGGTTGGCTTTCTGCCTCGTCTTTTGCCCTCCCTTAGGTTTTTTTTGGAGCTAGAGCTGGATTTTGTGGCTATGCCTAGGCGTGCTGTGGAACCCGCCGTTGAATCGATGAAGATCTTGTGAACCTTACGCAGTTATTCTTCCGGGAGACCCTGTAGATCTTTCTGGTCTAGGGCTGCCTCTAATTTCTCCAGATCTATAACGTCTAGGTCCTGGGCGCTCATGTGAATGTCTCCATCTGCCTCCTCTGCGTCCGCTATGTTGGTATCTTTGGGTAGATCCGGAGGTGGGGTGATAATGCTTGGGGTTTTGCCTGCCTGAGCACCGTCAAGGGGATCTAGGAGTTCCTCTTCTTCCGGGAGCTGACTGAGAATATCATAGGAGTTCTTGGTTTGGATCTTGGGTTTGGGGTCGGCTATCTGTCTTCGAGTGGGATTCTTCTTCCGTGTTTGAATCACAGTGAAGCCATCTTTCTGCAAAGTTGGGATGGGTTTGGCCGCTGGCTGGTTCAAAGGGCAATCCCGGAACATATGGCTGTGTTCGTGGCATTTTCTGCATCTGAAGGGGATGTGCTCGTAGTCAAGGGTTTGAACCCAGACTTCATCCTGGTATTCCAATATTACTGTTCCTGGTATGGCTTTGGCTATGTTCATGTAAATTCATATACGAGCGTATGAAGTGTATTTTCTCTGCTTTGTAGCTTCAGAGGCTTTCACATATTGATCAATGGTGTTGCCTATTCCCATTAGGATTTGCTCCAGCCAGAAATCTTGCAGGAGGGAGTAGAGACGGATCCAGACCAGTGCCATTGTGAAGTCCTCCTTGTCGGGGCTAAAGTGCTCTGTCCAAAACCTCAAAAAGAGCCCTGCTGAGTTGAAGAAGTAGCGGCCATTTTCGAAAATGCGGTCCTTGTCCTCAATATTGTAGAGTATAATGGTGAAAAAAACTTTTGAACTGAGCTGGACGTCATAGTCACCTTTGGGGTTCCACCAATGTTTGATCCATTTTTGCAGATCCCTTTCCGATGGCCAGAGGCCCAGAAATTTGCCAATGAGGGCATGTTCTTGCATGAACTGCGTGTGCTCACCCACCCTAGTAGAGCTTATGTGATATCGGGGTTCCTTTTCCATCTGAGGAATGCATTTTCCCGGTTCCCAGCTGCGAGGTGGTTTGGGATTGGAAGTGCTGGCTTCCGTCTCCATATCTTGTTGCAGGCCTTGTTCCTTGGCGAGCAGCTGTTCTCTGATTTGCGGTGGCGGCTCAAACGCTGGTCGCCTTGCTCTGGTTCCAGATTTGTCATTGGCAGCTACATTACTGTATGAGGGGGGTTTCCCCCCCCCCCCGTTGTGCTCATGGCCCCGGATCAACGCCGGGATGGTTGACTGTGAGGCCGGGTAAATTCGTGGCTTGAGAAGTTGCTATGGCGGAAAATCCGCAGGTCGCATGGACTGCATGCTAGGGTTTCCTCATGAGTTTATTTTTGGCATTTATGAAGGGTTACACATAAATCAAATGATTTTATATATTTCATGCATAGAAAGAGGGGAATAATGTGTGTGACCGAGAAAATGGTCAAATTATGGATTGAATCAACTAATAAAATAACAACTAGGATTCTCAAAGGAATGTCAAGGGAAGACTAGGGTCAAGTTTTTGTCCTAAGGAGACTAGGAATACTAGGAATTATAGCCACAAGAGAAAATAAATAATTTTTTCATGTAGCTCTTGTAAGAGAAGAAGTTAGGGTTTTGTGGCATTTTAAAACCCTAGTTCTACCTAATGTGCTTGTTATCGAGAAGATATAGGGAGTTTATCTTGTAAAAGTGTGGGATACAAATGTAGGTTACAAAAAAGACTTACCATTGTGTATGCTACCTTGTTGATGATCTCTAATGTAGTGAGCTATTGGCTAATGTTATGTTGTGTCTTCCATCGCTAGGGTTTGAAGAGACCGACTTCTAACAACCCCTGATAATATATTGGTAGGTGCATGTACTTCATATTCTAAATATATATGAAATGTTTGGGTTGTCCAAATGTTGTGTACTTGCATAATTGAATTTTAGCTTATGCCATCTTCATAATTGAGTAATTATAGTACTAGTTATGGAGGTTAATTTGACATAACATTGAGTTGAGATTGTTAAGTGATTTACAATTATGTAGAAGATAAATGAGAAAATTTATTTCTATAATACATTATTGTAATATGCCATTTTCTAGGACATAATATTTTCAAGTGACCACTATTTGAGTGTGGATTTTCATTGGATTTAGATGGAGATAATTCAAGAGGTAGTCCATGCATTGTTGGTTGTGAGTTAGAATGTGGCTATCCACAACATTCATTCAAATAATTCAAAAGGAGTGATCTATCAATGATGTAGAGATACATGGTTGGTTAGCAAGCAATGCTACTTGAAAACCATTAATTCCTTATGGATTGAGAACTTAGAAATATTTTCCACCATAAGATATTCCTTAATTAATAATGCAAGTATTTATAATCACTTTAGAAAAAAATCAATGGATTAATACACATAAAATTCACACTTTGGAATTCAAAAACTTTGAAATTCATATATTCATCAACATAAAATGCAGAAACAATGAGATTC